>CANSGD010000828.1:0-263397 GCA_947645195.1 Patellifolia procumbens
AAGAGAAGGACCTTGTCTCCTACCTTGAACTCTCTTCATTATCCTTCAATTATGCCATGCCTTAGTTCTCTCCTTATAAATCCTAGCATTTTCATATGCATCCCGCCTAAGCTCTTCGACCTCATGTACATCCAAAAGTCTTCGTTCCCGGATGACTTGAGATCAAAATTCAAAAGCTTGATGGCCCAATATGCCTTGTGCTCTAACTCAACCGGCAAGTGACATGATTTGCCATACACAAGCTTGTAGGGGGTTGTGCCAATTGGTGTCTTAAAAGCCGTCCTATAAGCCCATAAAGCATCATCAAGCTTTAATGACCAATCCTTGCGAGATCGATTCACGGTTTCTCCAAGATGAGCTTCACCTCCCAATTGGACAACTTCCGTTTGGCCGCTACATTGTGGATGATAGGAGAGCCCCCATTTTATGATGCCCCCATATTTGGAGAGGAGTGCTTGGAAACTCTTTGTGAAATGGGATCCCCTATCACCCAATCACGGCTCTCGGAACCCCAAACCTCGGAAATATCACGGACTTGAAGAGCTTGGTAACTTCCTTAGCATCATTTGTAGGAGGAGATTGCTTCCACCCATTTGGAGACATAGTCAACCGCCACTAAAATGTAAGAAGTTACCAAACGAAGAAGGGAAGGGTCCCATAAAGTCTACCCCCAAACATCGAAGACTTCCAATTCTAAAATGTTGGTGGGGGGTAATTCATGCCTCTTGAAGATGTTGCCGACCCTTTGACACCTATCACAAGCTTTCACAAATCCCCACACGTCCTTGAACATAGAGGGCCACCACAATCCACAAGATAAGATCTTGCAACGGTCTTGTCGGCACCCATATGTCCTCCAACGGGGGATGAATGACATTTCTCAATCACACTTGCAATCTCATCATTGGGAAGACATCTCCGATACAAACCATCCTCCCCCCGCTTGAACAAAAGTGGGTCCTCCCACGCATAAAATTTAGAATCATGGGGGAACCGCCCTTCGTTGTTGATATGTAAACTCAAAAGGAATGATCCCACAAGCCAAGTAGTTCGCCATGTCGGCAAACCATGGGGTATCAAGGGCTTTGATGGAGTATAGGAGATCATCATTTAAGCTATCATCAATGGGCATATCATGAGAGGGGGAGTCTTTATCCAAAGGCAACCGGGGAAGGTGGTCGGCCACCAAGTTTTCCGTTCCCTTCTTGTCTCTAATCTCAATGTCAAATTCTTGAAGGAGCAAGATCAACGAATCAACCGCGGCGTCACATCTTTCTTGGACATGAGATACTTGATTGCCGAGTGATCCGTGTACACTACCACTTTGGATCACACAAAGATAAGGCCAAACTTATCAAATGCAAATACACCGCCAACAACTCTTTCTACTCCGTTATGGCGTAGTTCTTTTTTGAGCGAATCAAGTGTCTTGCTCGCATAGTAATATGAACAACATGTAGCTTTCCTCTTTTCTTTTGCCCTAAAACGGCTCCTATTGCATAATCACTACCATCACACATTAGTTCAAAGGCAAGCTCAATCCGAGCTTACACAATGGGGGGCGGAAATAAGAGCATGCTTTAAAGTCTCAAAAGCATTCATGCACTCACTATCAAAAACAAATTCATTATCTTTTTGCAAGAGGCTAGATAAAGGCCTAGCAATTTTAGAGGTCCTTTATGAACGGGCGCTAGAAACCGGCATTCCCAAAAGACCGCCTCCCTTCACCGTAGTAGGTGGGGGCAACTTCTCATGACCTCAATCTTGGCCCTATCTACCTCAATTCCCTTTTGGGAAATATTTTGTCCCAACACAATGCCATCCTCAACTCATGAAATGACACTTCTCTCAATTAAGCACTAGATTCATCTTTTGACATCTTTGCAAAACACAATTTTCAAGTTCTTGATACAATCATCAAAAGATGAACCTACTACGGAGAAGTCATCCATGAATACCTCAATGGTATCTTCCAACATGTCCAAAAAGATGGCGACCATACACCTTTGAAATGTATAGGGCGCATTGCACAAACCAAATGGCATCCTTCGATAAGCAAATGTACCAAATGGACAAGTGAATGTAGTCCTTTCTTGTTCATCGGGGTGGATGGGAATTTGAAAGAACCCCGAATAACCATCAAGGAAACAAAAATGGGAATGACCGCCAATCTTTCCAACATTTGATCTATAAAAGGGATGGGGAAATGATCTTTTCGGGTGGCTTTATTCACTCTCCGGTAATCTATGCACATACGCCACCCGGTCCGTCTAGTGGAGATTTGTTCTCCACCTTTCATTTGTGATGACGGTCATGCCTCCCTTTTTAGGGACCACATGGACTAGACTAACCCATCGACTATCGGAGATAGGGTAGATTATCCCCGCCTCAAGGAGTTTCAAGACCTCCTTTTTGACCACTTCCTTCATATTGGGATTCAACCTCCTTTTGAGGCTCAATAGAGAAGAAGCATGATCGTCATCAAGATGAATTCTATGCATGCATAGAGTAGGACTTAGCCCTTTGAGATCGTCAATACTATACCCAATGGCACTTCTATGTTCCCGAAGGACATCAAGAAGTTAAATGGGTTAAGTGCCTTCAAGTGTAGCATTGACTAGTCACCGGGTAAGTCTCACCCTCCCAAAGAAAAGCATATTTTAAAGAAGGGGGAAGGGGTTTCAACTCTACCTTGGGAGGAGGCTTAGAACTCTCCTCCTTAGGTGAAGGCACCTCAAGAGCCTCAATCTTCTCCTCCTTAGAACAATAAATTGGAGAGGCATCCATGGAAAGGCTGAGAGTTTTTCCTTCCTCGTATCTTCCAAATCTTCTCCACGAAAGTACATCTTCCAAGGGGTCTTTCTTACCCTTAAACTCTTCAAAGCAGGGACCTCTTCATCCAAACTATCTATCCTCTTCAATTCTTCTGTTGTTGGAACTCCATTGATTGCTTGAAAGCAACCTTCCATGCTCATCTCTCTACCCTCAAAGTAAGCACATCTCGCTTCATATCAACAAGATCTCCGGCCGTTTTTAAGGAAAGGCCCCCAAGTATAAGAGGGACTTGAGAGTCTTCCTCCATCTCCATAACCACAAAGTCACAAGGGATGAAAACCCTTCCAACTTGGACCGGTACATCTTCCAACTCTCCAGCCGGAACTTTCACCCGATTTATCGGCGAGTTGAATGACCCTCCTAGTAGGCTTGAGTTCTAAAAATTAAGTTGCTTAGCGATGGACCAAAGGGCATCAAACTCACACTTGCCCCAAATCCGCCAAGGCCCTCTTGGGCTCCAAAGTCCTCAATCTTCAATGGAATAGAAAATGACCCTTGGATCTAGAAGCTTCTTGGGTAGCTTGTTTTAAGTACGGCACTAACCTCGGCGGTCAAAGCCATGGTGGCACTTTCCTCGAGCTTGGTCTTGTTGGAGAGGAGCTCCTTAAGAAACTTAGCATAAGTAGGCATTTGATACATGGCTTGGAGAAAAGGGATGTGCACTTGAAGTCCTTTCATGCCTTCCAAGAATTTCATGAATTTATCCATTGAGTTGCTTCTTAGCTAGCCTTTGAGGAAAGGGAACCGGAGGCACATAAGCCTTGGGTGCCGCTTGACTAACCTCTTTGCGTTGCTCATGAACCTCTTTCTCTTGGCTTGTTACAACATCACCTTTATCCTCCACAACTACCTCCTCAAGAAGCTTCTCAACCTCCCCTTCACTCCCCTTAACTTCCGGGCTTTCATTCACCTCACTAGGCATCCTAGGCCCTCATAGTTGGCTCCGGATCTCAAAGTAATGGCCTTAGCATGCTCGTGAATCACGGGTTAGCTTGGGAATTGAGTAGAAGAAGAAGAAGAATTGCTTACTTGTTGGGCAATTTGGGCAAGTTGAGTCTCAATCATTTTGTTGTGAGCTTGCATTTGTTGTAAGGAAGAGTGAATATCCCCAAACTTCTTATCATTATCGGCATTGGTCTTGGTTTGTTGGGCTAGGAAAAGTTGAAGTGTAGACTCAAGTGATGAAGGCTTGGGTGGGTTAGGGTCAAAGGGTGGTCTTTGTTGTGGTTGGTTGAAACCGGGTGGTCGAAAGTTGGAGGAGTAGTTGTTGTGATTTTGTGGTGGGGGATGTTTCCATGTTCCTTGAGAGGTGTTGTTCCACTTCCCTTGGTTGTTGAAGTTTGAAGGCCGCTCTTGTCTTGCACCAACCCATGCTACATGTTCCGTAGATCCTCCACAATAAGAGCTTGCATGATCGGTGCCTCCACAAATTTCACAAGAGAAAGCTTGGGAAGGTGGTTGTCTTGGGGATGCCAAGTTCACCTTCTCAAGTTTCTTAGCTAGAGTGTCTAGCTTAGCATGGATATGATCCATGGCTTCCACATCATACTTCCCTTTACCACTAACCTTCTTGCTTGTAGACCTTGTGTTCCCCCAAGAGTAGTGCCTCACAATCTCTTCCATAGTGGGCTCAATATCTTCAACCCGTAGCTTGGTGAGTTGACTCCCCGATCCGGAATCAAGACTAGCTCTAGTCATAGGAAGCAACCCATCATAGAAACTTTGCATCAACATCCATTGACTATACCCATGGTGCGGACATGACCTTCGGAGGTCTTTGAACCTATCCCATACCTCATTCAAACTTTCATCTTCATCTTGTATGAAATTAGAGATCTTCCTTCTAGCCTCGGAAGTCTTCTCTGGGAGTAGAACTCATCTACAAAAGCCGTCGTTACTTGTGTCCAAGTAGTCAAGGAATCGGGAGGTAGAGATTGTAGCCACTTCTTGGCTTTCCCCATGAGAGAGAAATGAAAAAGATTAAGCCTTACGAACTCTTGAGTAACATTATTTTGCTTGACCGTGGCACAAAGCTCAAGGAAGTTCGCCAAATGGTCAAGTGGACACTCATGAGCACATCCTCCATAAGGCTCTTGCTTGATCATTCTAATCAAGTGTGGAGAGAACTCAAAGTTAGCAGTTGTAGTCGGCCTCCGAATCCCACTTTTGAGCTCAAATGTTTCGGGGTGACCGTAGTCCCTCAAAGCTCTTGGAACGGGTGGATCCTCCGCCATAATACTAGAAGTTGAAGAACGAGATTGATCTTTCTCAAACACCTCCCCGATTGCTCCTCACTAGTAGAAAGTACCCTTGGTTCCCGAAAAATTCTCCTCAACTCCCATAAAGTGCCCTCAAGATTGTGGTCAATTGGAAGCAATGGATCTCCTCGTAACCTTCTTGACATGCAAATACAAAAGCTCAAGGGAGAGATTAGTAACACAAGGGCTTACCACCAAGTAGTAAGCAACCTATTGGTAACCAAAAGAAAAGAAAAATTAGAAAAAGGGAGGAGGAATAGACTTGACTTAGACTCAAAAATCACAATTCAAAGCAATGTAATCCGTTGCTTCCCCGGCAACGGCGCCTAAATTTGACACGGTCGTTGCACGTGCCAAATATATATACCTAACTTAGCCTAGTTTAGGGCAAGAAAGAGTCGATTCCACAAGGAAGCAAGGATTAGCAAAGTTTGAAAGGAATTAAGCGAGCTATGCCTATTTTAAGTGATTTTGAGATTAAATGATCAACTAAGAAAACAAGAACTAATTAGCTAACAATTTGAGTAAATGATTTGAGTTTAACAATAAAATGAAGACATTAGGGATAGAGGAATCACTAGTTAACCAATTGCTAACCTATTCGTCAAGCCAAGGGGATTCATTAGGGTCAACTAAGGGACTAAGTCGCTCATATGTTTCCTAATTACTCTCTCGAGCTAATTAGGAGGACTTAATCAACCAATTTTACCTATTCTCATGGTAAAATCAATTGATCAAGTATTTCCACAACTCGTAGCGATTCGATTAAGGTCCTAGGAAGCCTAAAACCTATTCTCATGGTGAAGTCAACCTATTGACTAACCTAAGGTTCATCAAAAGCTTCATCTCTCAATCCTTCACTTTTGATCCCCTAATCTAATTCAATTGATGATCAAGCAATTAACAAAGCAATTAAATAGGTTAGTCAACCCAATTTTACCTAAATCTAACCCCCTAGCTTGACTTTGGAGGTCAACTCATGATCTACCTAGTTCATCCCCTTCCCCTAGCCTAGAAATTACTCTAAAGCCATTAAAGAAGCAAAATAAAAAGCTTGAGCTAACAAATAAAGATCAACAATGGTGGAAAATATTATAATGAGCTAAACATCAACTAACCAATACTAATCAAAGGCTAAAACAAGATAAGCAAGTAATAAGGCAAAATAAAGCAAGAGATAGAACAAATACTCTAAATAGATGAAGAATAAATGGAAAACTCCATAGAAATACCTTCAAAAGCTTCAAAAATGATTTCAAGATCTACTTTATCTCTCTAAAATTACTTCTCTCTCTAATTAAGCTAATAATGATTCTGAAATTAAAAAGATATCTTAAGATTATTACAAAATTAGATTTATACCCCGTAGAAATAAGGGCAAAATTGTAAACACGAAATAAAACTACGGGGCCTGGGCTAATGGAGCGCCCGCTCCTCACAACATGGAGCGCCCGCTCCTACATCGCTCCTGGGTCGCTCCAACTCACTGATCTTCTATCTTCATTTCTTGACCCATGGAGCGCCCGCTCCCTATCCTTAGGAGCGCCCGCAGCCTTGTTACATGCCTCTTCTTTGCTTGATAACCTTCAAAACTCTCAAGGCAAATATTAGATGGGGAGGGGGTATGCACATGCATATGCAACAACCTATATATACATCCTAACTATATGCAAATGAGCTAATCTAGATGCTAAACACAAGATAATAAGAAATGAGGAAATGGGAAAGGAAAAAGAAGTTTACAGATCTAAAATGCATCTAAATGCCCTAAAACTACATGCAATAAGTAAACCTAAAGTCCACTTATCAGTAGGCTTTAGTACTAGACATATCTGGCCTTTATTGTGGATGTATTTAATTGACATTTTTCCATTGTACTTTGTCCATGAAACTATGTTCATTATCCAATGCTTAAATGTTCGTTGTTGTGCATGAAAAATGAACAAGTGTTTATTCAACTTATATATAATGTTCAATGTTTTTAGGAAAAATTGTTTTTAATAAGTCAACCTTTACCCCATCTTCTAATACTATGTTAACCTTTGAGTAATCCTGGAATAAGTAAAGCTTGTATGGGTATTGTCTTTCAATGAGTTCAGGTGACCGGCAACCTAAACAATAGGTATATTTTTTTTTTACTTTACTTCCCCTTTACCGCCACCCACCTTGACTACCAGTACCCTCCCCTTCAACCCCCACCCCAACTCTACTCTGTTAGCCATCCGACCCCCTCCCTCCGCCCATGAAACCACCCTCCCACCCACTGCCAACGCCACCTCCTGTTCTTCCCCACTTGTCATGCTACCAAACACCTTAGGAGAGCCCATAACCACCCCCTTCCCAACCCAATTCAAAATCATATTCTTTACTAATCAACTCCAAAAACCCACTAAAAAGGAAAACATTATCATATCTGAAACTTCAACATTCGAGCTCGTCACAACCAAATTAGATGAGTCATCACTCATCACCGTCATATTTTAGCTTCTCATCATCACTTAAAAAGGGAGTGGGGGGGGGAGTGGTGGTGGGTGAAAATCCAAGCGAGTGGTGGTGGTTGCTGTTTGATGGATTAAAAGGGGAGGGGCGAGTGGTGGTTGTGGGTGAAAATACCAGCGGGACTGAGGAGAGGGAGGGACGCCCGGCGGAGGGGGTGCAGGGATCTAGGAAGAAGGGGCAAAGGGAAGAGGAAGGTTGTGTCGCCGGTGTTGAGCAAAGGGCGGAGACGTTGAGCAGAGGGCAGAGGTGATGGGGGGGTAGCGGATGTAAATATGGGGTTGGGGGGTTTTTTAGTTGTGTTTTTTGTTTGGTTTTACGGTTGAGTTGATAGTTCAGGACTGGACCCTACTCGAAAGTCGGACTGGATGCAAGTATGAGTGAGTGCCGAGAGAGAGGGGGGGAGGAAGGTTGCTGTCGGCAAAAGACATCTCATTAGATCGCATCGTAAGGTTACTGATGAACAACTAGAGTTGATCAACAACATTCGAGGTGGCGGGGTTGGCAGATGCAATCCGTGTGCTCATACATGAAGTTGACGGTTATGCTAATATTGGTTTCACTAACAGAGATGTATACGATGCCGTTGCTTCGCAAAACAAAAAACAAATAGATGGGTGTGATTCCAATCAACTAATAAAGGATTTTACCCGACGTTTATCTGAAAAGAGTGATTTCTACTATGATTTGTTGCTTGATGACGAGGGTTACTTGGTAAATATTTTTTGGCGAGGTGGACGTATGAAGGACTAGGAATTTTTTGGCGACCTAATAGTGTTTGACACAACATATCGCACTAATAAATACGATATGATTTGTGCCCCATTTGTTGGCATGAACCAACACCAAAGGAACATAATGTTTGGGGTTAGGGTTCCTACTAAATGAGACAACGGAATCCTTTGTTTGGCTATTCGAAACATTCCTAAAGAGTATGGGTGGTGGGCTTCCGGTCACAGTAATGACCGACCAATCGTTGTCGATGGCGAAAGCATTGGGTATTGTGTTGCCTAATGCCAAACATCGGTTATGTACGTGGCACATAGGAAAAAATTGCATACAAAATATCAAAGGGTTGAGGGCAATGGATGGGTTTGTGGACCTCTTTAACCATATTTTGAAACATTGTGAATCGAAAAGTGAATTTAAGTACTACTGGAACATGTTAGTTTTTGATTGTCATAGTATGTTCATTGGATATAACAAGAATGTTCATTGTAGTTATATTACATGCCTATTGGGAAACGCGTCTCATAGTAATGGTTTCTCCATTAGTGAACGTAAGGAAATGTCTACTGGAGTAGCTTTAATGTTCATCTAACATTGCACATATGTTTATTGTGGCAAATTATAATGTGTTCATTGGTGCAAGTATGTTCTTTATTCAATGCAATAATGTTCATTGAAGTTTATTAGGCAAATTAATAGAACTCTATTAAATGTTCATTTACCTAGTTTTGATGTTCATTTATATAGTACTCTATTAAATGTTCATTATTGAATGCAATAATGTTCATTGAAGGCAACAATGTTCTTTTTCAACCAGATTATTATTTGCAAAGATGTTCAGTTTTCTAATTCTGATGTTCATTATGCTATCCATCATATGTTGACTCCATTAGTGAATATATAAACATGTTTCCTAGGGGATCTATAATGTTCATCTGGTTGAAAAAGATGTTCATGCTTGCATAACTAATGTTCATCTATAATGTGCATTGAAAACTGTTTTGCAGCATGTGTAGTAAGTATGAATGTGGGGGAGGAGATTGGCTTGAGATGTTGTATAAGCTAAGGAAAATGTGGTGCCCTATTTACGGGAAAGACCATTTTTCAGGGGGTATTTTGTCCTCCCAAAGAAGCGAGTCGACTAATCATTTCTTGAATAATAGGCTCCCCATTATGCAAGGGTTGTGCGATTTCTACAAGGCTTTCATTGATGTCGTTGATGAGTGGCGGGAAATGGAGAATGCTGAGGATCACAAATCACTAGCGGAAAACAAACACCTCGTGTTTGGTGAAGTGAAAATTTTGGTTCATGCAAGGGAAATCTACACCGTTTCGGTGTATTTGATGTTTGAGAAAAACTTTATTAAAGGAGCATCATGCGAGCAAAAGTTGCTAAAGTGGGATGATCCGGTCTTTGTGTATCATGTTGGTCGGCCGGAGAAGGACTATCTAATGCATACCGTTAATTTCGACCAAAAGAACAAGACCGTTGATTGCACTTCTAAATATTTTGGTGAAATGGGCCTCTTATGTGCTCATTCGCTACGTATATTCCACATCAACAATGTAGCTACAATACCAACAAGATACATAATCCGTCGATGGACTAAAGCTGCTACGTGTTCAAGATTTGATGACATCATTGGGCAAAATGTGCAAGTTATGCAATCTTCAATTTGGAGGGTGCAGACAACAAGGAATGCTTGCATTGATACATTCTAGCCAACATGATGCTGTGCTTCGGAGTCTTATGGACTTGACAATCAGTGATTTAAGGGACACGATTACTTGTGTGAATGGGAAAATCGATGATTCTATTACCATCGAACAAGTTGAGAGCATTTTGTCCCCGGTAGTCAAAGACCCATCGAAGAAGAGGAAGAAAGGCTCAAAAGACATCAGATTGAAAAGCACACTCGAGAAGAAAGTCAACCAGTTAAAGGCATGGAAGAAAACAACGGAAAAGGCTGCCACAAAATCGAAGGCGAAGGCCCAGGCAACTGTGCAGGCGAGTTATTTTATTGTCCCAATGTTGTTCACTGAGATTAAAAAATGTTCATTACTACAAGGAACATGTTCTTTTAATACTTGTTTCAGTATAGGTCTGCTGTTCTTGGAAATACCTGAGTAATCCCTTTTTTTACAGGAATTCTTGGAAATACCTGAGACTGTCAATGTGGCCCACTCAGCAAATGCCGGATCCCTATTAGATATAAACACTTCTGACCAATATTTCCCAGTTAATGTAATTCTATAGGACTAGGAATCCTTGGTGTTTTTTGGACATATGGTTATGTAAGGCGACATTTTTGGGAATGAGCATGTCATTGTTAATAATTGTTCATTATTATATATCTCATTGTTCAACAGTATATACCCCATATTCATTATCAATTAGTATATGTTCCCATTTCCAACTTCAGCACTAAAAATGTTCATTAGACAATTACACATGTTCACTGATCAGATCTATTGTTCATTAGCATATATCCCCATTTTCAACCTATGATCCAAGTTCACTACTGAATATGTTCATTAGATAATCTCATATGTTCTATGATCCATTCCAATTATTCATTAGTATTTTCCCTATTTCCAACTGATGACCCAAGTTCATTAGTAAGTTTCCCATGTTCATTAGATAATTACATATGTTCATTGAAGAAGTTCATTAGATAGTCAAATATGTTCATTGATCCAGTCAAGTATGTTCATTAGATAGTCACATATGTTCATTACAAACTGGATGTTGATATTCCTCTGCTCAGTGTTCCTTGTAAGTTATGCTATCTTATGCAGATCCAGTTCAAGTAAATTCAAATATAGTTCATTAGAAACTGGATGTTGATAATACTACTGAATATGGTCATTAGAGAATTTCATATATTCCATGATCCAGTTTAATTGTTCATTAGTATTTATCCTATTTCCAACTGATGACCCAAGTTCATTAGTAAGCTTCCCTTGTTCATCAGATAATTAGATATGTTCATTAACCAAGTTCTATTGTTCATTAACCTATACCCCATTTTAAACTAAAACCCAAGTTCGAAACAAAAGATGTTCATTAGATAGACACATATGTTCATTGACCAAGTAGCATATGTTCATTAGAAAGTCACATATGTTCATTAGATAATTTCATACAATCTGGTTAAAAAACTAAAACCCAAGTTCGAAACAAAAGATGTTCATTAGATAGACACATATAATCATTGACCAAGTAACACATGTTCATTAGAAAGTCATATATGTTCATTAGATAATTTCATACAATCTGGTTAAAAAACTAAAACCCAAGTTCGAAACAAAAGATGTTCATTAGATAGACACATATGTTCATTGACCAAGTAACATATGTTCATTAGAAAGTCACATATGTTCATTAGAAAGTCACATATGTTCATTAGAAAGTAGATACCGTTTAATACCAAGCTTAACATGTTCATTAATACATACCCAAAAGTTATTAAAATGATCATTAAGATGTTCATCACTAAAGATGTTAAATTAACTATACAACTAAATACTAAAGTCACTAAATCCCTATACAAGTAGATAGGGAAACAAAGTCACAGTATCCCTATACAAGTAGATAGGGCAACAAAAGGGACAATTACGTTAGTTTTGATGAACAGAGCCATTTGGCAATGTTCACCATTAATCAAGCAATGGATCATTAATTGATTACAAAAAAATATCACTAATCAGTCATGGCATAATATACTATTGAATGTTCACTAATCAACAAAGGCAATGTCATATGAGCTTCAGGCAATCCGTTCATCCGGTTCTTGGCGTTTTCTACAACCAATGCTCCACGCTTGTTCCTTTGGCTTGTAAGGATGTCCACACAATATTGCATCCTAAGCTCCTGAATAAGGTCTTGCTGCTACAAGCAACAAAAACAATGAATGTAAGGATTTGTATTCACAAATAACTTATGTTCATTATCTGATTTGTATTCACAACGAAGTATAATAAAGCATATAGGCTACTGACATTATCAGAATTGAGGTCTATGTCAAATTGTTCCTCCCAATCTCCATTATACTTCTCCATGTGCCGGATCGCATACACACCACAGTCGATGGTGTTCTCGTTGGTTCTCCACGGCTTTTGTACCACTTTTATTGTCATGGATTCCAGTTCTTCTTCCTTGTTCACTCCATTTGCCAAGAGGAACTGGTTGTATGCATTTTTCTAGGAGACCATACACTTGGTCAGAATTCTAAAAACTAGTGAACAATTGATGTGTGGCAATATACATCAAAGCACTTATAATGAACATATATGTATATACCAATGAACATTTTATTTTAAAATTGAGTCAAGCAATCATCACCATACTATTTAGAAAGGTGATCTATACTAATGAGCAATAGAACTGGTAAATTGAACATATCAAATTTAACTGGGGTCATCTCATGGAAAAATGAACATAAAAAATGAATCAATGAACACGGGGAATTTACTAGTGAACATCTTTGCTAATGAATTGAACATCAGTTGGGTATGGGATATAAACCTAATTGATAATGAACATGTGGTATATACTGTTGAACAATGGGACATATACTAATGAACAATAATTACCATATTTATTTCCATTCAATGAACTTATGTATATATACTAATGAACATTTTATTTTAAATTTACTTGGAGAATTTACATTAAAAATGAATCAATGAACATGGATAATTTACTAGTAAACATCTTTATTAATGAATTGAACATCAGTTGGAAATGAACAATATAATCCGATTTGATAATAAATATGGGGTATATACTGTTGAACAATGGGACATATACTAATGAACAATAATAAACAATAGACAACACTTATATGGCAATGTACATCACAACACTTACGATGAACATGTTCATATGTAGCATTGAACATTTTATTTTAAACATGAGTCAAGCAATTATTACCATTGATTGTGGATAGTCAAAGTACTTTGCCTCAAATGGGATATCTGAAGGAAGAATCCTGTTGTCCAGCACATCAAGAGTGTTTTGGATGAAGTTTATGCAGAAGACATAAAAATGACCCCCACCACAGATAGGGAAGAACACCTTCAAATCAAGAATGAATATATCAGATACAATGTAGGCTAATTCTAGTTCAAAAAACATCAACATTCAACTAATGAACACTAAAGTATGTACATATCTTACTAGTTAGTAGTTCTCAAAGTTACTGATCCCTTGTATGTTGCACTCATATTTGAGATTCTCCACACACTGGCTGATCATAACGTGCCAATCAGCTTGTGAGGGATCTTCGGTCAGCACAGCAGCTTCGAAAGCAACACTGGGATACAATATTGCCTGACACCAACGAACATTGTAGTTAGCAGGATGAACAATTAACTTCTCAATACTGAACAGTTGCACAATAATCATTGAACATTTTTAGGACTTACATGAGGGATTGTTGTGAAGAACAGGCGTTGCACGGACTTTGGCAGGCGTTGCTCGGTGTTCCTTGAATTAAGTATGTGGGTGTACGCATCTATGATGTTATTCCAAATCTCTGTGTCGCCACCTAATGAACGCATCTACGATCGGATGATGAAAGTCTCGCCATCGTCAAAGAAGGTGTCACTAGAACAGGTCACAGTTAATCAGTAATCCAAGTTATGCAAATCCACCAACTAAGACAAACAAATACAAGTGTACGTACTCATCATCTCCGTCCCCAAATGCGTAGTCCGAAATGAAGGCCCTATCTTGTTGTCTTCTCGTCCTCGTCTTCACCACGAGATGTGAGTACTTGATGAGGTAAGGGGATCTGAAAATCGTCGGCCTTATTATCTCCCGCACGGGCCGTGTTCTTCTTTCCACTGCCACCTCCTTCCCCGGCCTTCAAAGATAAGTGCGGTCAGGGCAAATAAGTAAAAAAATGTTCTGAATTACAAGAGTACCATAGGCACGGAGATATTAGGTTATAGCATACATTCGATTGCGAGGAGGCTCTTATGGGGAAATAGGTTGGTGCTCTTCCGATTCACTAAAATAGTTTTGTGGACATATGAATGATGGGCATTAGGATAATCACAAGTCGACAAAGCGTACGATAAATACCTTGCCTCAGGCGTCTAAAGTATTGTGTCCATACATTGTTCATCTGTAAGAGTGAATTCACCGCTGGCTCCCGCTTGATCACTTTGGCATTAATAATTAGTATTGATTTTGGAAGAACATAAGACAGACAAATGAACACAAAGGTTAAGTACAATGAACATTAAGATTCAGATCAGTGAACATCATATAGAATACTGAGCAAGGGAATATGAATATCCAGTATATCACAATGAACATTTAGATGATGAACATTGAACAATGGACATTCAGGTTGATCACAAGCACAATAAACATTAGGGTTAAGAATAATGGACAACAAGTTGTAGAACAATGAACATTATATAGAACACTGATCAAAGGAATATGAACATCCAGTTTCTCACAATGAACATGCACATTAAGATTAAGAACATTATATAGAACACTGAGCTAAGAAATATGAACATCAAGTTTTATGACAATGAACATTTAAATATCTCACAATAATAAATGAACATGCAGATCTACCACAATGAACATGATGTCAACCTAAAAATAAGTATGCTCTGGGAATATCATAAGACGGTTACAAAAGAACAAAGGATTAAAAACAATGAACAACTTAGTATAGGACAGTGAACCTCACACATGAGTATATGATAATGAATAAGATACTTGGTAAAAAGAACCTAAAGAGTACTAAAGAACATCAATGAAAAGCCAATGAACAACAGAATGAAACCATTGAACCATGTTTTAACATAATGAACAATAAGATAACATAAAAGAACAGTCAAGGATATTATATTGAACATAATGAATCATGATAATGAACAATAAGTTAACATAAAAGAACAATTAAGCATATTATAAAAGAACATCTATATTAGCTAGCCAACCCAAAAGAACAACAAGGTCAACCTAAAGAACAATCAGTGTTACTTAATGAACAATAATGAACATTATCAAGTTAGCATTCAAAATATTTGTTATGTATGTTAGATACCTCTTGGCTGCTCCAAATAGTGGATGCTCTATAGATTCATGTACCTCATGGTTGGAATTGGTACCGAAAGTATAAAGAAAATCATTATTCATTCACTATGAAGTTAAAATAGAATACATTAAACCAAAGAGTTTGATGAAAAAATGAAAACCAGATTGGAAGGGAAAATTTGGCAAATTCACCAAACATACAATCCGAAAATCCAAATTGTCTTAAAAAAACTCATAACCGACACTACAAATTATTTTTACCCCTCAGTTTGTCCTTTGTTGGAGGAGAACAGGTTGTGTACATGGACATTCTCAAGCTCTTGGAACATCGCCGCTATGGAATTGTTCTCATCCATGGACATCGGGTTGTCGCCTAACGGCGGGGTACCACTCAAGCTAAGGCTCAAATTAAGGTTGAAGTTTGGCATATCCATCTCATTACGTTGGAGGGGTTGCGGATTAACAGATTGTTGATTAATATGCTAGAGCACGACATCAATTATTACCCAGAAAGAAGCAGATGAAAACATATCTGTGTCTTGGCTGAGGGTGGCACCCGCCATGAATTGTTGCTCTTGCATTTCAGGGGTCTGCTGAGAAGATGGGGCAGCACTCTCAACTTTGCGCCATATCGCGTTGAGGACATCCGGTGCTACCGAGCCACTGCCAACTAAGGTACCCGGTTGCTCTGGGATGATATGCGGTGCCTCGTTCAGCAGGGTTGATAACCTCACAACCTCCCTAGTGATGGATGCACAGATGTCCATGAATGTGGCCTTCAAACCCTGACAGAGATAGGTCAGCCAGTGTTAATGAACAGTTTAGTTTAAGCAATGAACACTACCATCACAGCAATGAACACACATGTTGATGGTGCAACTATTAAAGACATAGCACTCACATTAAAATGAACACAGATGGTTATGTAATGAACACTATCGTCAAAGTAATGATAATCAAATGCACATTCCACACATAGATAATGAACATGAATGAATATCAAGGCATTAATGATCATAGTAATGAACATTTCTGTTAAAGCAATGAACAATACCATCACCCAGGGTGCACACATTCACACATACATACTGAACATAGAAGGTCAATGAATGAACATCACCATCACAGGAGGTAATACCAAGTCACCATTAATGAACATAGAAATGAACATTTATTTTTAGGTAATGAACACAACTATCACAGTAATGAACACACATGTTTGCTGGTTCAATTATTGAAGACATAGCTACCATAAGAAATGAACATAGATGGTTATCTAATGAACACTGACATCTAAGTAATGAATATAAATAATTGATTTCTCATATATAATGAACATAGATGTTCAAGTAATGAACACCCCCACAGAATGCAATGAACAACATGGATGTTCAATTAATGAACATCACACACACAAGAGTGAATATCAATTAATTAATGATCAACACAATGAACAATGATGTTTATGCAATGAACAACACCATCACAAAAATGAACACACATGTTAGATGCTGCAAATATTAAACTTATGTGTAGCTATTGAATACTGCCCCCCAAAAAATGAACATCACAAACAGCAGTAATGAACATACATATAATGATGAAAGACCGATACCGCAGGTGCAACCATGGGCTGCTGCTGCTGCTGTTGCTCTTGGTGTTGTTGGTGTTGTTCTTGTTGTTGTTGTTGTTGTTCTTGTTGCTGCTGCTGCTGTTGTTATTGTTGATGTTGCTGCTGTTGTTGTTGTTGCTGCTGTTGTTGTTGTTGCTGTTGGTGATAAACAAAAGAACATGGGCTTTTAAAAAATGAACAAATAACACGGATGCTTGACATAACCCCAATACAAAACTACAAAAAATTGTTTTCACCTGGTGTTGTTGCTGATTCTGTTGGTCCAGTTGCTGTTGCTGGGGAGGGGTGATCCTTGGGAGAATATTGCCCAGTCCGAATGGGCTGCGTTTCTCAAGAGATATACGCCTCCCTATCAACTCCTTGTTCCAAACAGAGACGAGAGGGAATGTTCGGGGAGGCTTCAGCAATTCCTTCTGCACGCGATCAAAGTAGCAAATCTACACCAAGAAATATATTGAAAATCATAAAACGTTGTGAGGTTTACATCCAATGAACACATCAAGATGAAATCTAATGATTTACCATAAGAAATGGCATCGGACCCCAAAAAACTGGTCCATGTTCTTCTCGACCCCCTCTTGCCAGTAGTCCGCTGCCCGAAGGAGAGAATCAATGGTGTATTCACACCAATTGTTGTAACACTAACAAAGTCTAGAACTAGTGTTTCGTTAATATCGCGAAACCTAACTTTAAAGTTCGAGGATGAAATTTGTTTTTAAGGAGGAGTAGATGTAATACCCCGAATTTTCAAAGCTTATTTTATTATTTCTTAAACTTTAATATTATTTTCCACTTAAATTTATTTACCGATGATTCAAGTTTATTTTATAATAATGTTTATAATTATTATAAATGATTTCATTTAGTTTTTGAATTAATAATGTTTATTATAAATGATTTCATTTAGTTTTTGAATTAATAATGTTTATTAAAAATGATTTCATTTAGTTTTTGAATTATTTAACGATTTTATTAAAAATGGTTTATTTAGTTTTGAATTATTTAGTGAATCTATTTAAATGATTTAATTTAAATATATTCTTTTTACAAACTAATTGTTCATTTTATTATTTCTAATTAATTTAATTATTATTGGAATTGAAATCCTTATTTAGTTTGTGGGCATTCTTAGTTACAAATCCATCTATATTAGTCAACCATGTTGAAACCCAAATGTTCAATACAAGCCACAAGCCCAAATTACCTAGCAAAAAAAAAAAAGGAAAAAATAAAATAAAATGGAAGAAGTCAGTCTTCTTCTTCCTCTTTCCCTCCCTTCACGTGAACAACAAAGCTCAAGACCCAAGCTCAACCAAATCTGTCCATCAACAACTCCATGTCAGAATACTTTGAAAATCAAGCAAAATTCAACTTCAATCATAACCTATCTCAACAAATCTCCCTAAAATCAGAAGAAAAATCACAAACACCATATCTTCACCATTAATGGTGATTGACCCAACTTCACATTTTCTGACCAAATTTGTTCTATAAATACCAACTCAAACCCATTCAATTGCTCAAGCAACCCATTACATTCTAAGGTTGCTTCAATTTCTCCCTCTTCTATTTCAATTTCTGATTTTTGTGTTAAAAAAACAAAATTAAAAATTTAACTCCAACCCACCCCTGACTCGCCGGAACCATACCAGACAGCCATCGGACCACCAGACGGACACCACCACCACCGTCGACCACCCATAACCGCACACAACGCCACCTTTGCCGCCCAGCTGCGCCGCACCACCACCACCCAATCCTCCTTCTCCTCCTTGTTCGCTGCCCTGTGCGCGCAGCCACCACGCACCCTCGTTGGTTGCTTGCGGCAGCCGCGAACCGCCCTATCCCACCGTGAAACCCCAGCGAGCCGCCCTCCTTCCCTTCTTCCTCCTCCTCTTCTTCTTTCTTCCCCTTCCCCTGCTTTCCTCCTAGTTCGTGGCTGGTTATGAACAACCAGAGAAAGAACTTCCCCCCCCCTTCCCCTTTTTTTAAAAGTTTTAATGATTTTAAAATAAAAATAAAATATTTTCTTTACTTATTTAAAATTAATTGGTTGCTTAATGATGTTTGACTTATTCTTTAATGACTTAAACATATTTCTTATGTTTATATAATAAAGTTAGTTTTCTATATTTAGAATAATTGTTTAAGTTATTGAAAATTAAAAGTTAAAGTAATCTCTAAGTACTTAAAATGAATTTTATAAATAATTTGAAACCATAAACTTTGATTTACTAAACTCTTTTGAAGTAATTAATAAATTTTATTTAAGTTATTTGAATTATTTAAGTTGTTTATTTTATAAATAAAATAAAGGGGTTATTTAGGAAACTAATTTTAGATCCCGTTTAATTGTAGATTCCGATCTAGTAGAAGAAGATTATCAAGAGTGCGATCAACTCGTGGCTTAAATTCGGGCACGCTTCAAGAGGCAATTTTCGATGTCCATCTAAACATAGATCCCGTAGTATAAAATAATCTAATTACGTGACTGTGTGATTTGAATTATTATTAGAAATGTGGATTATAATTATGAAAATTATTAAAGCTATTGACTTAAATGCGGATTATGAATACGATTAGTAAGATGACTAATGACTATGGATTATGGATATGGATCATGAACATGGACTATGAACTATGACAACGATTATTATAGCATCGTTAACTTCGTAATTAAACTCGATAACGACTTAATCTTTTATCCTCGGCTTTTGTTTAATTAAAGATTAATATTGTTAATGTTATTATTATTATTATTATTATTATTATTATTATTGTTATTATGAATATTATTATCACTATTATTATTATCGTTATTATTACTATTATCATTATCATTGTTACTATGCTATTATTGTTATTAAAGTTGAAAATGAAAATTGATAATGGATTGGTTATAAATTGAAAAGTGATGGATTATTAAATTTACAAGTGATGGTTATTGTATTGAATGGAAATGGGCTTTTTGGATGAGCCTTTGAATAAATGGAGTTATGGATGTTGGAATGAATATACTCATACTTGGTTAAATAATGAGATGATGTATATGTGATCTAAGTGATGACTTTCATAAATTATATTAATCACTTAAAGTGGAATATCGAAAGGAAGTGATGAACAGGTTGCCCTGTATGGGAGGTTCAGCGGCCACCTACAGGTTCTTTAGTTACTATGCTGATTTTCTGTTATTTGTCTTCCTTCTATCTTGATGTGTTCCAAGTTAGAAGGGGTGTGCACACTAGGGACTCTGTTTTATGGACAATTTGATTTTGTGGGTGGATTTACGTGGTGTATCACCGGCCCACATGTGAGTGGATTTACGTGGTGTATCACCGGCTCACATTAGCAAGTGGATTTACGTGGTGTATCACCGGCTTGCTAGCGTTCTCCTTCCCTTTCGTAAATGAATTGGAATATTATATTAATGTGACCTTTTAACTGTATATGTTTATGTGCAAAGCTTTTCAACTCGATTTATATATTATTTTCAATTATTTTAACTTAAGTAATTTACGGGATGGAGTTGGAATTACTCAGTTTATCTGATTTTTGGGAGCTTGTCTCTCTTGTCTTTTTCAATGTTCATTTGCAGGTGGGTGATCGAGGGGAAAAATGGGAGATCAACTAGAAGTTGTCATCCACCTAGTTTAATAATATTTTTGATTCCGCTGGAACTCTGAAACTCGTAGTATTTAGTACTTAACGAATAATTTCAATCTGGTTGTAAGGATTTTTTAATTAAGTTTGGATGGAATAGGTTTTAGTTACTTAGCCTTGCACTTAATTCCAAGGAGTTGAGTGCGGCGGTAACGCTCTATCCGAATTGAACCCTCGTTGATTTCCCCTCAAACGAGTTTTATTAATATAAAAAGGGTTCGGTTTGGGCGGGGTGTTACAATTGTAATTGCGGATATTGTCCACTTCTACTGAACAATTGAAGAAAGCGAAGAGAGGTTGTGTGTAGGAGGTTGATTTGATATAGGAATTGACGGCCAGCACCAGGAATGTCCTCTTCCACATGTCTGAAACCTCCCTGGCGGGGTCTCGAAGAATGTGGGCTAATCTCCTAAGATATGGACAGCCCCCTTGTACTCCGACATACTCTCTCCAAGCTGTCATCATTTCCTCAAACTCCGGGGACATCTCCGCATCATCGTCAATTGCCAAACCTTTCAAAACCAGCAATGACCAACAAAATTACACAAATGGATTACTAATAGTTGAAGTGAAAGAACAAAATCAGACAAAAAACAAAGGTACCACAATGAACATGAAACATATATGAAGGAACAAAAAGAATAAGAGTACTGAACATCACAATAAATTATAATGAACACACCTCAATGAACACAATCTTTTACACAACAATGAACACACAATAAATTATAATGATCATTAGACATACATAAATGAACAATAAGAACAAGAGTAGTGAACATCAAAATAGTGTTTGAAAAAACAAATAGTACCCTTCCCAAAATGGGGCAGTTATTTGATGAACACTCATATTACTAAAATGAACAAAGTATATTATGAGATGAACATTTATATATTTTATACAAAATAACAAGCAATAGCGAGCAGATATTATACTTATAAACCACTGAACATGCAACAACAAAGAATGAACATACATTTTGATATAATGAACATTTTTCATTGAAGAAGAATGAACTATACCTCCAATTGGCAGCCCATACATTAGGTGGACATCCTCCTCCTCAACTTTTATTTCCTTGCCTCTTTCAAGGAGTATGCTAGAACTGGCAACATCAAAGTTGCGAAGAATCCGTGCAGACACGGTGGATGGTTCCTCGGGAGGTCTAACTGAAGAAACCCTCCAAAGCCAATGTCAATAATGGCAGCTCGCTTCTCATCATCCTCAAAAATTGCATTCAAAAACCTTTGCAGCTGCACAGTTGGTTGCCAGAGCTTAAACCTCAAGCCCTCTTCTTCATCGTCTGAAATTGCTTCCACTTCGGGTTCGGGGCACAATAACAAGCGGTACACCCCTATCGGGACTTGATTTCCTCTTCTTTAACGGCGGTGGTGGTGGAAAATGTGGAGTCTCAATGCGCACCCTCCGACTCACTACAGGCTTGTTGTCATCAGCATCAAAGCTGGAAAACAACCAATGAACAGCAACCAACCCAATGCACATTTAGAGACAATGAACAGCAACCAAACCCGAAGTAAATTTACAAACTAATCTAATAGAAATTAGGCTGATTGCTAATGAACATTTTAGAGACACTCAGTGAACACAGTAGGAAAACCTCCACAGCTTTCAAATAAATGAACAAAATCAGATTAAGTGTGAGGGGTGGGGGGTACCTGGTTGCTAATGCTTGAATCCCCTCCACAACTGGGTCTACATGATGAACAGTACTGAATGAACAAAAAAACAATGTCAGTGAGCATAACTTTCAAATAAATGAACATAGCTGCCAACCACATAAACGGAACTTACAGGTCAATGATGGCTAATTCCTTCCCCTTCCCCTTGTAAGGGGCACTGATGTGTTTAGCATAAGAGAATTGGAACATGAAATAAAAGCATCAATTAGATAAACATTAATGAACACAAGAGCAAAGTTAAATAAATTGTGTTGCGGGTTCGGGGTACCTGATGCTTGTTGCTTGCTCCCCGTGTTGTATCTCCAAAGCTGGTTCTTCCTCAGGAACATTACTATATGAACAAATAGTCAACAAAATGAACATACTATGTACAAATAAGTAACATATTACAATATCCATAGTGAACACATGAACAATCGCAAATATACAAAAAGATTTGGAGGGGTACCTGCTTTCAGCTGGTTCCTTCCCCTTTTGCCGCATGTCAACTAATTGCTTATCAATCGAACTATTAAAAATGAACAATAATATTATTAGTAGCAAATCCCAATTATAGGTAATGAACAGAGGTCATAAGAAGCAATAATATTAAATGAACAATAATATTAAATGAACAGAGGTCACAGGATGGGGGTGAATAATAGGTAAGATGGAAATGAACAATAATATTAAAAGGAATGAACAAAAGGCAAGATGAAAATGAACAGCTGTGTATAATGAGCTAATGAACACATTTAACAGATGGATGAACATTATTATCCTTTAAATTAACACATGTACATTGTCTATAAGCATCCCACAATCTTTTACAAAGATGAACATAGATGAACACTCAAGCCTATATTGATCTAATGAACACATTTAACAGATGGATGAACATTATTGTCCTTTAAATCAACACATGTACATTATCTATAAGCATCCTACAATCTTTTACAAAGATGAACATAGATGAACACACAAGCCTTTACACGTTAATGAACAAAACAAACAAACAAGCTTATAGAAAATGAACAATAAAAGAAATGAACATCCGGCTATGGACAATGAACACAGATGAACACCCAATCTTTTTGTAAAGATGAACATAGATGAACGTAGATGAACACACAGATGAACATAGATGAACCCACAATCTTTTACACATTAATGAACACACAATAAAATATAATGAACAGGAGCATGAACATAGATGAACATCACCATAAAGGATGAACATCAATGACAAAATCCCAGATGAACATCAGCACACACCCAATAAACATAGTAACATTGCACTTACAACTGACCAAAAAAAATATGCACTTACGTTCAAATGAACAGGATGGTGAATCTAAAAAAGAGAATGAACATCTGGCTATGGACAATGAAAACAAATGACACACACAATCTTTTTGAAAAGATGAACATAGATGGACATAGATGAACACACAGATGAACATAGATGAACACACACTCCTTTTCACATTAATGAACACACATTAAAATATAATGAACAGGAGCAGGAACATAGATGAACATCACCATGAAGGATGACCATCAATGACAAAATCCTAGATGAACATCAGTATACACCCAATAAACATAGTAACAAACACTAAAATTTTTTAAATGAACAAGAGGATGAATCTCAATGAACACACCCCTAATTTTGGTTGAACAACGACTAAAATTTGTAGGACCATCAAAAAAAGTAACAAACCTTTCACTTTCCTCTTTTTGCTGGTCTTCAATGGCTTTTAGGAGTTCTGGGTCCACAATTTGGTCTAAAATCTTAGTAGTTTCTTATTCTTTTCTGGCCCTTTTCGTCCGTTTAAGGAAAGTGCGTAAGGGAACATCAGAATCAAACTCTCTACATAAACATGCATGAGTTAGTTTTCGTTCATTACATAAATGGAATTTAGGGCTTTAAGAAAGGCATTCAAATAACTTACAATTCTGGTTGCTCAGTTGCTTCTCCAGCATCTGATGGTGTTTTTGGACTTTCCCCATCTCTGCTCGAACATCCATGCCCACAAAATTGAATGTAGACCTCCGATTTTACCAACCACACTTCAAGAACACGGAAAGGTTGAAGTTTTTAGAAGGAAAAATGAAGAATTATGAAGAAATTTGGAGAAGAAGATGGATTTGGGAAGTTATTTTGGGAGTAATGGAGAAATTTTCTAGAGAGAGAAAAAAGAAATGAGAGTTTTTTTTTGGGGAAATGTGTGTGCAAATGGCGGTTTAGAGGAGAGGGGGTGTTTTGAAAAAAATGAAGTGACAGAGGAGAGAGAAACAAAACTTTTCATATTTCTGTGTTCATTGAAATTGCTCCAATGTTCATCCCACCTCCAGCCCATTGCTTCCAGCGCGTTTTGTTCATTGTTTCATGCGTTTTGCCCAGTGCGCATGGTCCCCTTCATACTTCCGTGTGCAAGATCTACCTATTGCTTATTCCAGGATTATTGAAAGTTTAACTTATTAAAAGAAGAACACGCAAAGGTTGACTAATTCCCGACAATTTTTCCTTACATTTATGGGGAAAAAAGTAATTCACAAATTCTCTTTCATAATCCTCTAAATTTTCATTTTGAGAGTTTTCACCCCAAAACTCTCTATTGAAACTCTCTTTACCAAACACCACTATTAGAGTTTTGACAAGTCAAAATCTCTTAAAGTGGTCCAAAACACTCTTTTTGCCCCAAAACTCTAATTACCAAACACACCTATAGGTCGGGGGAGGATTGACTCATTGAAGTCAATAGTCAATTAGTGAAGCAAAAACAAGTTCGGACATCAGATCATATAACAAGCTGCAATTTGCAAGAATCTCTCAAATCTGGTTCTTATATAAGTTGTTAGCTGTAACGAATTTTCTCATTTCGTTTAGCAAAACCCAACCCAACCGTGTACTTGACTTCATCCTCCTCTCAAATCTGGTTCTTATATAAGTTGTTACAACTCTTGTGTTTGCATGGTTTCTGACTCCAACAACAACCGTACTACGGCGGAGCCACCCGACTCTACTTCCATGGTAATCAATCATCCTTCTTCAATTCATACTTTTTATACGTCAATTTCTTTCCACTAACTTTACATAGTTACAAATACTAACTTAATAGTATATTACTTCTTTCAGGTTTCTCCGTTCTTTTTCTCAAGAATCTTGTCAATTATAATGGTGATGAATATGATCATATCATCAACATTCTTGTTCGGATGCGTTTCTGCTGCTGCATCCAATGATTCCTCAACTTTCGTCCACATTCTTTTCGGTGAATATGCTTTTCTTTCATTTTTCTTTATTCCCCTGAATTTCTTCCACAATATAAATGATCATGTCATTTTTTTAAAATTATGTACATTTTCTCTGGCCTGCAGCGAATTATACATGTCCCTCGGACCCAGCTCTTAATTGGCCTAATTTCAGTTCTTTCTCCGACAATATGTTCTGCTTTGGTATGCTCATCTACACGCTTTTATTTTCCCTTCGTCTTCCTTTTTTCATTTCAATTATGCTTGAAAGAATGTATTATACCTGTTTCTTTAAATTTACCTACATAATTGATGATCACTATGTCTAAGAGTGGAAATATTATACTAGAACGAAAATCATCATAGACTTTTCAATTTGTTGTAACTTGATTGGAGACCGTCAAACTGAGATAGAACGAAAAAAAGTTTACAAAAAAAAACTCGGTTTTATTAATCAACCATTAGTTCAATCTCAATCGTTGATATTTTATCTTTTGATCTTGGGGATGCCACCCTACAACCGATTGACTGCGGTAAATAACTTAAAGTTTTCATTGTAGTAACTTCAACTAGTTCACAGAGGTTTCTTAATATACTTCTATGTACCACAAAGTCCACAATGTGGCACTTTTGCGTATGGATTTGTTTTTGCGACAATTTTGCGTATGGATTAATTTTAGTGCATTAGATGTCTATTAACAATAACATCGCCAATTAATACGAAATTGAGAGAATTTCCATATGAATTGGGTTCATTCTTGATTATTTGATACTCTTCTGAATTACTTGTACCAATGCTTGATTGTAGCAGAGTCGCTTGAAGGTATTAGGATAAGATTTTGTGATTATCTGTTATCTTTTGTGATTATCTTGTATCTAGTTAGGATATTCTATTGAACTTAGGAGAACTTGTTTATGCCTCCTCTGATGTTTCGCTGCGTTTGTTTAACAGAAGGCACCAAGCTATGGCATAATGAAACCTTAAATGAGTCATACTCAGTAGTCATGGACGACATGGGAAGGAAGCACCCAACCCTGGAACCACCAATCACCCAGCTTGCTTTGTCTAAAAGCCACGATCAGTCACCAGCATCCTCTCAAGCTGATAATGTAAACCATTATTGGAAGCTGCGCCTGCACTGGTCTGTTACGGATCTGCATATACTTTACAAATCGTCTGACATCAACTGGGAACTCAATATTTGGAATCCTTGTTTGGCTACGCTTTATTGGCTCATTATCTTGCGTTTGCGACTAAATGCAAACCGTTAAGAACAGCAACAGCAACAACACCAACAGCAACAAAACCAACAGTAACATGACAAGTACTTACAAGAACTTATTTTGTAGTAGAACTTTATAGCTGATAGTTAGGCGGATGTGCTATGTAGTGTTGATCGTTGGATAAACTTTCTGACTTTGCGTTGTGTGAACGAAGCTTAAATGGTAAGGAATATGAAATAGGAGAAATTAAGGATAGGGATAGGGATACCAAACGATGACAAGCTTAAATGGTAATACTACTAAGGGGTCGTTTGGAATAAACCGTTGTGTGAACGAAGCTTAATCATCACTCTCTACTCGTTTCTCTTGCACTAGTTGTCTTTTTGGACCAAACTAAGGAATTTTGTTTTGGAATAATGTCAAGTGTTTGCCCACTTAAGAACAACACTCCAAAATTTAATAGGAAAAATTGCTTTAAATAAGTCAACCTTTAACCCCCTTCTTATATTAAGTTAACCTTTGCATTATTCTAGAATAAGTCAAGTTTGTATACTTCCTCCGTTTTAGAATAAGTGATATAGTTTCTAAAAATGGGTGTTTTGAAATAAGTGATACACTTTGGGTTTTTTCCTTTTTTGGTAAGTTTTAATGTGTTATTTTACAATTTTACCCTTAATTAAACTACTAAACCATGTTTAAATGTTCTTAATAAAAATTAATTATTACTAACTTAATATTCTCTTTCCTCAACCTACCACCTTCCCCCACTTCTCTCCACCACCTGACCACCATAACCACCCAAACTCCATTACCCCTAAAACTAAAACCTTTCAACCACCACCCAGCCACCCACCAAAACGAAACCCTAGCCACCCTCCCCTCGACCTACCACCAAATGAAAACCCTAGCCACCGGAAGGACGACGACGAGAAGTAAAAAACCTAGGCCTTCAAGAAATTGATTGATTAGGGTAAGGATTTGCAGAAATCTAGGGCTTCGAGCAAGAAGGAGGAGAAATCGAGCAAGAAGATGCAGAAATCGAGCAAGAAGAAGGAGAAATCGAAGGTGTTTTCGGCCAAATCTGAGTGGTTTTCGGCCGACTGTGGGTTATTTCTGGTGTTAGGGTGGTCTTCGGGGGCTGGGATTGGTTTTCCGTGCGGTGGGGGTGGGTTTCCGATTGGGTAGAGTAGTTTTCAAGGTTTATAGATGTTGTTTTTTTGAGGTGGTGTTGGCTTTTCGGGAAGGAGTAGGGAGATTGTTCGGTGGATATGAATGGGCTATGGGGGTGGTTCCAGTGGGTTTGGGTGGTCTGGGGGTGGTTTCGATGGGGTAGGGGTGGGTGCGGTAGTGTGCCGGTGGTTTTAAGGGTGTCAGCGCTGGTTTTTGCGGTGGTTCAGTGGTGGCAGAGGTGGGGTTGTGGCAGTGCTTTGGTGGTGGCGAAGGTAGGGTGGTGGTGGTGGTGGATTGGATTGGCAGAGATGAGGTGAGAGAGGTCGGTTGTTTTGATGGAGGAAGGTGTTTTGGCAGGTGGGTGGGGGTGGTTAATTAGGTGTTGTCGGTGAGTGAAGGTGGTTTCTGGTGAGGTTGGGTGGCAGTTGGGACAGGTGTGGTGGTGGAGTTGGAGGAGAGAGAGTGGGGCAGTGGTGGTAGGTGGGTGGTGATTAATGGTTTAATTACATGCCCATCCCTCACTTGTCATTGCTTAATTACACTTAAGAAATTTAGCCTCAAAAAACGTAAAAGTGACAATGTATCACTTATTCTAAAATGGAGAAAGTATATATTTTTTTTCATTAGGTTAAAAAACCTACAACTTGAATAACAAGTCAATTTGTTATTTTACTTTTTTTTTAACTTCCTCTTCATTCTCCCTCCTCCATCTCTGTCTCACCATTCTCTCTTCAACCTCCATGGCTCCATCATCAACTCTCCCTCCTCCATAGCTCCATCTCACCCACCACCACTCAATGCTACCACACCCTATCACCATCTTTACCCGAAAACCGTCAAACTTCCCAACCCTCTCTCCCTCATCTACACCCAAATCCTTTCTCCCTCCACTACTTCCACTCCATCTCCACCACCTATTAGAAACCTAAGGTTATTGTCAAGAAGAGATATTTTAAGTTTTCTTATTGATTGTGTTGTGGATAAAAAGAATTAGTTGTCTCAACACTCTCTACTCGTTTCTCTTGCACTAGTTGTCTTTTTGGACCAAGCTAAGGAATTTTGTTTTGGGATAATGTCAAGTGTTTGCCCACTTAAGAACAACACTTCAAAATTTAATATATCTGTATAAATTATGATTGTGATGTTACTATATCATATATATATGATGGAGGGTTCTAACCGTTGACTTGAAGTATTTAGACTTGGAATTAAGGTGCATGAAGTGAGAGTATATATATATATATGCATCAAAGTTGACCTTTTCTCTTGCATTCATCATTTACTTCGAGTTTGTATCTACCAAAGAAAAGATAGGAGTTGGCTTTTTGTCCTTTTGTGACCTTTTCTTTAAACTTTTTTTAAAAAATAACTGTGTTTAGTTAATGCTGAAAAAAAGGTCCTTTAATTATGACATTTTATAGTTGAGGTCCTTAACTAAAAAAATTATAAAGTTGAGATTCTTTTATTATGCTTAACTCGCAAACATTTTATGTTATCAAATATATAGAAATCGTTAAGTAGTTTCTGACTTAACAAAGAAGTGGACTAATAAGATGTGAAGTACTCCTTTTGATTTTTGAGCGTCATATCATTTCTAGGGTTGAAGTTTAGAAGTCTCATAAAATCTCATTGTAGCTAGAAAAAGAATTGTCATGTGAACATCTTGCTAATTTTTATCTCAATGTATATCTAGGGGTGCAAACGAGCCCTTACATTAGCGAACAACTCATGAAGAAACTCGATAAAAGTTTGGTTGAAGCTCGTTCGACAATTAAATGAACAAGTTCGAATACAATTCTAAAACTCGTTTAGTAAATGAGCCTAGCTCGAACACCTTTAAGTTGACTCGTTTAAGCTCGTGAGCAACTGGTTGATAAATTCATTTATAAGTTTGTTTATAGTGTGAAAAAGGTCATTCCTAACTCGAGAAGACTTGTATATCTTTCAAAAAGTAATTAGTATAAGTATGTAACCTAATTAGGGTATAAAAAACTCACCAAAACTTACAAATTGAATTTCTATCACGAAAAATGCTAATATATATCATAAATGGGAAATAATTGTAATATAAATAAGATCTAAATATATATTGTTAGTCAGATTCTATGAAATGGTTATTAGATGTTATTGTTAATGTTTCATACGGATATGTATTTCTAAATTTACAAAGCTCGATTATTAAATCAAGCTCAACTGTAGCTCGTTGAAATTCGAGATCGAGATCTAAACGAGCAAGTTTGTAGCTTAACGAGCCAAGCTCAAACAAGCAAATTGAAAAGCTCGTTCAAGCTCGACCATGCTCGAACACCTATAATCCTTGATTGTCAAGCCGAGCTCGAACAACTAAATATTCGGCTCGACTCATTTGCAGCCCTATGTATATGTTTAAAATATCATAGTATTATATTTATTAATAATACTTAATTCTTAAGTAAATTAATATTATTTATGACTATATATATACCAAGTATTGCAACTGTTTCTTTTCAATCTACAAAAATTTGATATTCACGCTAAACAACATATTACTTTGGGGAAATTTCGAATGGTAACCATGAACTTTGGCCATTTTCCATTGGTAACCATAAGTTTTCTCGAATCCCAAAAATGACTCGAAGGACTAATGAAGTTCCTAAATGTGACTTTTTCGTTAACTCATTAAATCCTAAACCTAATGAGAATTATTTTTAATGGCTTTTTTGATACTGAATACAACGTTTTTTGAAAAATAGACACCATTGTGCATTCTTACGGGGAACGAATTTCGAGAATCCCTCGAATCCCTCGAAAACAGGTACCAATAAGTTGGGTTTTTGGGCGCACACTTTAAAGGGTCTTTTCTTTTTCTAGGCTGAAGTGTGTACCGGAAACCAGACTTATTGGTTCTCATTTTGTAGGATTCACGTACTCATGTCAAGTTTAGTCGCACAACAATATCCGCTTTTCAAAAAAAAACATCGTCTGTGCCTGAAAACCTGGCTTACTAGTACTTGTTTTGTAGGGATTTTTGAAATTCATGCCCTATAAGGGCGCACAGTAGTGTCCGTTTTCATCTTGAGTCCGAAAAAGTCGCTTTGAAGTGCGTGCCCAAAAACTAAGCTTATTGGTACTCATTTCTTAGAGATTCTCAAATTCGTGCCCTATAAGGATACACGACAATGTCCATTTTTTGAAAAAATGTTTTCTTCAGCCCAAAAAGGCAAAAAAACCAAAATAGAGAGTATCACCGCCACCACCATAAGCTTTTTTGCCAAAAAAATTGTCATGTGAGCCATTGAAGAAGTGATGGTGGTGTTTTTGTTGAACCATTGAGGAGATGCAGAAGTGATGGTGGTTTCTGAAGCAATGGGTAAGAGCGAAGTGGATTGAGATTGTGGTTTGTGCTCCGCCATTGATAGTGGAAGATGGTGGTTGAGAGAGAAGAAAGAAATGCAAGTGGTTAAGAGAGGAGAGAAAAGTGGAAGATAAGTAGTGGAGCGCAAAAAAGAAATTTCATATGCACGCTATTAATTTTTTGCAAAAAAGATAGTGTTACCAAACATATTTTAACAAACTTGGTAGTTTCATTAAAAAGATAAGGGGCATCACATTACTAGAAAAGGCAGACGTTCGATGTCCTTCAAAATTCGATGTTGTATCGATTTTCTATTAGATAGATTATGATACACGCTTAAGAGAAGGGTCTCTTAAGTATTTATTGTACCTCATTAAAAAAATTAAAAAAATTGGGTACTCCAAAACCAAACAGGTGGATTTTGGTGTTCTGAAAACCCAAAAAAAAAGGAAAAATTGTTAGAAACAACCTTATAAAAGTCACTTTTTGTGAAAAACAACCTTATAGTTTTTTTTTTTTGTGAGAAACAACCTTTGAACCTTAATTTTTTGTGAGATGAAACCTCAGGTAGATTTTCCGTTGTTGACTAAATATTTCCGGTGTTGACTTCGTTTTTCTTCTAATTGCACTCTATCTTATTCCTAAATACACTCTTCTACCCATTTTCCCTCCAACTAACCCCTAAAAGACCCACTCTCTAAACTAAACCCTCTCATCTCCCTTTCTTCTCTGCAAAAAAAATTGAATGAACTGCAGACATTGAATGAAGTGAAGAACAAATCAAGCAAGTAATGATTATTCTCCCTTTAAATTATGTATTTTTTTCTCTTCTTTTACTGTTGAACCAATTTACTCAAAATTCACCCAACTGACATCGAAATTTTTTAAATTTTCTTTCTTCTCTGTGCATTGTATGAATGGATGATAAAGGGAAAGCAAAGAAATCATCTTTGAGAAGCAAGACGTAGGAAAAGGCCGAAATTATCTACGCTCTCAAAGGTTTTGCACCCCCTTTGCCCAGTTTCAGGATTGTAAAACTTGCAAGCTCTAAACTTTCTCCCTGGTTCTCATGGGTCCAATATGTCCTCATTGCTAACGCAAATCCACGACCACATTTCACCATAATTCTGAAACAAATAAACAAAATTAGGTTCAGAAATTGAAAGAAAAAAGCAGAAGAAGAAAGTAAAGTGAAGAAATTGATATGGCAAAAGACTAATAAAGAAGAACCCTAATTTACCTAACTGCAAATTGTTTTGCTCTGAGGAAATTTTATTTGGGGAAAACTTTATCTAGTTTGGAGGAAAATTGTATCTACTAGGGTTTATATAAAGGGGGAAATGGAGGGAAATGATTCATCCGCTGGTAAGAAAGAGAGGAAAAGAGAGTGCAATTAGAAGAAAAACGAAGTCAACATCAGCAATATGTAGTCAACATCGGAAAAGTTTCCTGAGGTTTCATCTCACAAAAAATTTATAAGGTTGTTTTTCATAAAGAGTGATTTTTATAAGGTTGTTTTGGACAACTTTTTTTTTTTTGTTTGCGGACAATTCTGAGCCTAAACTTGGAAGATACAATTTTTAGCTCCTAACCTCCTACAAAGCACCTGCAAACTGCATTTGTCGAAACTTGGAAGATACAGTAGTCAGTAGCAAGAACTGAAAATGGCAACTTCAGGAATAAGTTTAGTTTGTGCATCACCATCAACCTCACTATTTCTCAACTCAACTTCTCCAATCATCTCTACCCTTCCATTAAACCCCTTAAATTATTCAACCACACCCTCGATTCTTCCTCTTCGTCAACACCCTCAATTTCTGTCCTTTCACCTCAAAATTCAAAGAAGAGCTTTCATCACTGCTTCAACAATGGCTTCTACTGGGTACAATTTAGTTAGTTTTCTAATGTTTCTTTTCAATTTATTATTTTCTTTGTGTTTATTGGGTTTATTGTATTTTATTTATATCTGTGTGAAAAATGTAGGGAATTGGAAGAGATTTTACCCCAACCTCTTGACTCTACCTCAGAACCACCTCCATTGTTTGATGGCACAACGAGGTACTGCCGCTACATTTTCTAGTTCTTGCTTTTTTTTTTTGCTGAATTTTTATTTTTTATTTTTTTTGGGTTTTTGAGTTTTGAAGGTTGTATATTTCTTACACTTGCCCATATGCTCAAAGGGTATGGATTACTCGTAATTGTAAGGTACTAACTTGTTTAGTTTTTAACTTTTTTTATGAGTAGCTTCTTATTATCATCTAAAGATAATGGAATAAAATAAAGGAAATTTTGTAAAAGAACCGCTAAAACTTTACATTTTTTGAAACAAACCGCCCTTTACTTTCTCTTTTAATTTAACCACTCTAACTTTGCAAAATAAATTGTGAAGCACCACTCTAACTCTGCAAATTTTTGTGAAACACCACTTATTAACCGTTTTCCGTTTTCTGGGACCACTTACTCATCTGCCCTCTTTTACTCATCTTCACAGTCAAACACCACCTCATTTCTTCCTCAACACCACCTTCATCGACCAAATCAACCTCACCTCCACACAAATTTGTTTTTTTTATTTTATTTAAATTTTAGGGGTTAGGTTTTTCGAACTGGTTTGTGAAGTTTAAGGTTTTTGAAGAGGGATTGTGGTGGTTAGTGGCAAAATTTCGAATGGTGGTGGTGGTTAGTTAGCGACGATTTAAAAGGTTGAAGTTTTGTAGGTAAATCGTGGTTTGTGGTGAACTTGAGAAGGTGGGTGGTGGTGTGTATTGGTGGCGAGATGTTGAATGGTAGTTGTGGGGGTTGGTTGGTGGTGAATTCAAGGGTTAAGGTTTTGAAGGTAGATGTGGTGGATGGTGGGTGGTAATTGATGAGTGGTGTCGTGGTGGTGAAGGTTTATAGTGAGGCTGGTGGTGGCAATTGAAATGGTGGTGGTAATCGAGATGAAAGATGGTGAGTGAGCCCCATTAAACGGAAAAGTTTGACATTTTTCGTTAAAAAGTGGTGTTTCTCAAAATTTTGCAACTTTAGAGTGATGCTTCACAACATTTTGCAAACCCAACCTAATTTGACACACTCTATAAACAGAACTGAAGGATTTTAGTCCTCGTACAAGTGCTTCTTAGATAATCTGAAAACGGTTTTTCTTTTTCGAAATCTCTCCAATTATAATCTGAAAACGTGTGTATGGAATAACAACGTATTATCCATTTTATATTTTGAATTATTGGTCAAGGAGATAGGAATATCTTCTTAACCAATCTTGTTCCATAAGATAAGGGATAATATTTTTTATCTTATCTTTTAGTTAAAAACTATCTTATCTTTTACAAATCTTTTTCCTTTAACACACAAATTGTTTTAACACAGGAGGCAATAAAGATAAATAAGAACGTAAAAGCGATAAATAACACACGGAGTGTAACGTAGTTTACTAGTAATGTGGTAGCTACGTCCACCAGACTAGAGGAAAAATAGTTTTATTAGGAGAGAATACAGAATACCGATTAGTGTTAGGCAACACTAAGATAATCAGATGTAATGAATATTGAATACGGTTATAGGTTTAACCTAAGGGTTTATATAAGCACCTTATAGCGAGACCTAGTGCTTAGTTATTCGAACCAACACAAGGCATATCTAACACAAATCTTTTCAAATCAGATTTTATTTTCTTAAACATCTTTATCTTTTCCAACCAAAAATCAGATTCTATAGAAATCTTTTTCACAAAATATTTTCCGAAAAATTTCTTTAATAATTTTTTCAAATGTTTTTTCGGAAATTATTAAACTCTCTATGACTCGTTTTTTTCAAAAACAAATATCCGATTTTCGAAGCAAATATGATTTGAATATGATTAATTATTTTCCTAACTCAAGAAAATAATAAACTATCCTAAAATCACATTTTAGCATTAGCACATTATTACAATAAGTCGATTACATAAACAATGAAACTAAATGTAACTAGACTAAGCCTCCATTTCTTCGCGTCTTTGAGCTTTCGAATATTCCGCTCGACCGTATACTTAGATTTGTCACATAAGTCACATGTTATATAATGACGTGTTTATCATAATCAAAATCGTAAAGACTTAGAGTCACAAAAATGTAACATGCTCCAATCGGACATAATAACCTAGTGGTACCTTTTTTTTAAGGTAATAAGAAAATTATTTGGGCGGCTCTCACTCAACTGACTCAAGGTGTCACCCAAAGCTTTGTTACAAGCCAAACACCCCCCAAATCCCTTCCCCTCAAATCTTAAGGAAGTGTCTAGAGCATGAAATGCACCCCAATTTCGTATGTGGATATACAGTCGACGGATAGGTACATGTGAGATGAGTTAGTGAATGGAGAATAATACGAGACTTCAAAAGTGAGCAAAATTAACACATAGAATACTATGCTAAATAATAGGTCATTCGGGACTAATACGAAAACACCAAGTTTGAGAATATTCTTGAGATAAATTAAATTTGGATATATATATAGAAGGACATTCCAAATTGAGATTCATAATTTATAAAAATTTGTTTTAGCCTTTAGGTACTAAAATGTGATGGTGTTTTTCGGGTACTTGCAAGCAGGGATTACAAGATAAAATAAAGTTGGTGGCCATTGATCTCAAAAACAGGCCATCTTGGTATAAAGAAAAACTCTACCCTCCAAACAAGGTACTACTTTCTTTCTTTTTCCATGTCTTTTATTTTTACCGAACCAAAAAAAGATATTCTAATTGGTAACTTTTTTTTTTGAAAATTTTCATTGCTGACCAATTTTTTTTTTTTACAAAATAGCCCTGAATTTTAGCTTAATTCACATCCTAAAGAGACATAAGAGACATTGATGATGTTTTTGTGTCAATTAAACCATTAAAGCTCCGTTTGTTTTGATGGAAAACCATTTTGTTGGAAAATAGTTTTCTTCATCTTTCCATTTTCCTTTGTTTGTTTTGAAAATGGTGGAAAACAATTTTCTTGAAGGTGGAAAATGGTCTTAGAAGAGGAAAACCAATTTCATGTTGTAAAGCAGGTATGCCACATTTTTCTCTTTACTCTTTACTTTTCTTTATTCTCTCCTCCCATCTTTCCTTCTCTTTTACTTCATTTACCTTTTCTCCTTAAGTTTTCTTTTAATTAAACAAGCAAAGGAAAATTTCTTTTGAAATCATTTTTCCAATGAATATTGTTTTCTTTGAAAAGTGATTTTCCATGAAAAAATATTTTCTATTAAAACAAACGGAGCCTAAGTATTGAGAAACCTTCTCTCTCTTCCCTAACACCTCCATGGCCACTCCCTTCCTTCTTTCGTTGCCCCAAGACCTCCATAGCCACCCACCCACCCACCTTCAAATCATTCACCCCCGTTAATCCACTCTCACTAATAACCCAGATAAATAAATATAAAAGGGGAATTTGTAATATAAAAGGCAAAGAACAACAAACATAAGATGAAACCATAAACCGTTAATCAAGATCCAAAACCTCAATTTATATTCAAGTTCACATTTCTTCTCAAACCTTCACAACCTAGGCCAAATCTACTAAAACTAGCACTAACTACATCAATTTCACCCTCACAATGTGCTTACTAAGGTACAAAACATGGATTTGTTTTAAGGAGAATACCCTCTTGGCCACTTGTGATCGCATATTGAAGAAAGAGGAGGGGGATGATTTACATATACGTCTAATAGGCTATTCAACCTATCACCAATTGGTTTTAGGATGGAACCCCATCACTTATTTGTGGTCAGACTCTCCTCTCGTGGGTGTACATGTACACGCCTATAATAAAGAACTTTATCATGGTATATGAGCGGACGATCCTATCAGACCTAAGCAATTATCTAAAAAATGCAGTTGGAGAGGATTTGAAGAACTATTTGGAGCAGGTAGTCCAACGGTCTCTTGTGATCCCATATCGAAGAAGGGGGGGGCATGATGATTCACATATATGTTTAATAAGGTACTCAACCTATCACCAATTGGTTTTAGGATAGAACCCCATCTGGTCTTATGTGTTGTCAGACTTTCCTCCGGTGCAGGCCTAGGAGCATTGAAGTTTATCAATTTGACATATGGGCGGGTTGTTTGGGTTTTGTGAGAAAGGGGATATTATGGAGCATACAAGATGGATGGCTATAGGGTAGAATGTGGGGCGGTGCCTAAGGAGCCTTAACTTTCTGCTCTTTTAAAGGTGAGTGTGGATCGAGGTGTGGAGATATTGTTGTATGAGATGTTGCATTGATTAGTGTGAGGCAGGAAGAGACTGCTATGATAGTGGAAGATTGGCTTGCATTTGAGATGGCTAGTAAACCTGGGACGTGGACAGGGTAAAGTAAGGTACGATTAAAGGTGGAGGAGGTTGGTATGGGCAAGGTGGCTTGGTAGTGGTAAGTGAAGGGTGATTAAGGCTGAGATAAATAAGAAGTGTACTTGTACGCATTGACATTGACCTTAAAGAGACTGAATTTTATGTTGTGAAAGATTGAATCAACAATAAAGATAAAGAACAAATCAATAAAGAACACACACAAATCTAACATGGTTCACTAGCAATGTGCGGTAGCAAGACGCCCGTGCTTGGTTATTCAAAGCGCCAGTAAATTCAAGGCATATTTCAACAATTTGCTAGTTCATCGAGTTCCTTGGCATACCAAAAAGAAAAATGAGCTAACTTTGTGCCGAGTGGCTTCAATCTCATGGACCTTTTGATGCAGTTGTGTATGGTGCCAATGTAGGCTTAATCAATTCACTTACCTTTAGCTTTGGACAACTTAGTATTATTGTAAAGCAATTACAACAAGCTATCCCTTCTAAGAAATTTCCCTTTTGTCATTCTTCATCTAAGCTGTGTTCATGGTGGCCCAGCTGAAAATCCAAATACAAATAAGTTGTTGAAGAGCTGGCGGAAGGCTGGTTCTCTTTATGCCACCCCACAAGGTTTAAATGATGACTGGTATTGGTTATATGCTGCTGTTGATTGCAACTTGCAAATTTTTGTTGGTTACAAATGATGAGATGAGAGGCCACTTGTTCCAGCTGCTCGGAAATAACATTTTTTCCCTCGGTGGAAGGAAAAGCATCAGGATGACGGTCTCAGAAAATGGCCTTGCCCTCCACATGCCTCTACTGTATATTGTGTTTCAAGAATCTAAAAGAGCTAGTTGGCATATACCTACAGTATGACCTGGAAACACCTAGATGGCTGATCGCTCTATGCTAATACAAGAGCCAATAACTAGATCCAAGGTCCAGTCGCAATTGTCCAATCTGTTCTTTTCTTGACAGGATGATATATCACGGAGAGAGATTAAGGAGAGAGATAAGAAGGATGTGTTGCTGGTGGATATTTCTCTAGGTTCGGGTAGTTTACCGTAAGTGGTAATATTTAATAGACTGGCATATTGGGGGATGGGCAATTTAGGAACTTCAATAGAATTGTAGTAGCTTATAGAATTATAGTTAGCTATAAATAAGAGTAGATTTTAAAGAGAGTTATGTTGAAAATTATTGAATGTTCTGTTGAGATTTTAAGAGTTCGTTTGGAGAGAATCACTCGAATGCTTGAATATCAATTAATTTATGTATTTTCAGTTTATTAATCCAAAAATCATCATCTTCTTCCTTTACTTCTGCTGCCTAGATCCCAGTTCATTTCATAATACTTTGAAATTGATAGCTCTTAGCATGCATTTTTTCTTCTTCTGTACGGGAAGAAAGTTTTTCTTGATTAATTTTTTCTATTGTCTCCATCGAAATTTAAGTTTCACTTGATTAATTTTTACAAGCACATCTCACTCTTACGTGTGTAATGTCGAGTTTATTTGTATGTATTTCTTTGATATCCACCCGCCATATATTATGTAAAATCAAGCTAAGAATTGACCTCTGAAAAAGTTCTTAGAAAAATGGATCATGAAATTTGTTAATGCCTTTGTGCTATGATGTAGTAAGTATATCCTCGAATAATAAGAAGAATGGAGATACTGAAACCCATTGGTAGTGAATCATGAGCACAAGGCATATGAATTTTGAGATAGTTGTTCTGTTATATCATTTATTCAATGCCTAAATGCCTATGTGCTATGATGTAGTAAGTATATCCTCGAATAATAAGATTAATGGAGATACTGAAACCCATTGGTAGTAAATCATGAGCACAAGGCACACGAATTTTGAGATAGTTGTTCTGTTATATCATTTATCAACATTTATTGGAAGTGCTTTATCATAAACTTTGAACTGCTAAAGCAATATCCGAAGAAAAGCGTTAACTAGCAGAACTTAAGTTCGTCCATCCCATTTGAGATCTTACAAAGTTGGTAGCATGTGACCTGCTTTGAAACAGATTCTTAATGCAGCTTTATTAACTACCACTGTTGCAATTCAAAATAATTTTACAGGTTCCATCATTAGAGTACAACAATGAAGTTAGAGGAGAGAGCCTTGATTTGATGAAGTTTATTGACAGTCACTTTGAAGGACCATCCTTATTCCCCAATGTATGCTTCAGAAGTCATACTGCTACATGTTTTTTTGCAATTGGTTTAACATTTCTCTAATGATAGTGTCTCAATTTGCAGGATCTTAGGAAGCAGGACTTTGCTGGTGTCCTATTTGCTTATATTAACTCCTTCCACAAAGCTGTAACTACTTCTTTTAAGGAGGAGGGAATGAATACAGAAACTGGTATGTAGAAGACTGGACTTCGTTTTGTTCTATTTGCTGAAAGGATCTTCAATTTCCTTTCTTATATATCAGGTGCTGCCTTTGATTACATTGAGGAGGCCCTTTCCAAGTTTGACGATGGCCCTTTTTTCCTGGGTCAGTTTAGTCTGGTAACTGTTAACTGTTAAGGAAATATGCTTCCCATTAATACATGTATGATTTTCATCTATCTAATTGTAATGTTCTGATTCACACATAGGCGCAAGTTTGGCAGCTGTTGAACTTATGTGTTTCTCCCAACATTCGCAAGGGAGGATAAAGCCTATTTTTATAGGGTTGGGAACCTTATTTTGCCTTGACGCTTTAAAATCACTTCCGTGCAGGTTGATATAGCCTATGTCCCATTCTTTGAAAGATATGTCCCCTTCTTGTTAGATGTGAAGAAATTCGATCTTACAGCTGGGAGGCCTAATATTGCAGCATGGCTCCAGGTGTGGTATTAACTCCAGTAATTTAGTATGATTTGTCTCGATATGTAGTACTGCTGAAGGTTTTACCTAAAGTATAGAAAGATTTAACAAGAACAATCTTAATTATCACCTATCTTCTTTAATAATCTCAAATAAATCCAACTTTAGATTAGTGAGAATTATCTCGATTTTTTTTTCGGGAAACAGTTGGATTATGTTAAAAAGGTGTCCAAAACTTGGGATCATTCCAAATTAAACGAAATTTGGGATTAATCTTGGGAAGATGGTAGTGAATTTATTCATGTCATCTTTCCGAAATATATGTGGTTCTGCAGAAAATTGGGAGGGGAAGGATCTAAAGGCAAAAGAAAAAAAAGAACCTGTATTGTAAAGCCTTCTTTGGCTTCTGAATTTCCTGATGGTCATAAAATGTTGTTAATATGACATTTCAAGGTATGAGGTTACCTGTCTTTTCTTATAAAGTGTTTCTCTTAGCATTCAATGGTCTTTTGTTGGTCATCCTTTAAGATTGTTATTCCAAACAAGAATTTTCTGCGTAACAAGTAGTAAGAAAAGACGGATTTTGTACAAAAGAGAGCTTTCAGGGTAGTGTGTTGATAAAAATGAATGGACTGTTGCAGGAGATGAATACAATTACGGGCTACAAGCAAACACAAACGGATCCAAAGTTGCTCGTCGATAGTTACAAGAAACGGTTCCTGGTAACCATCTTGCCATCCTCAAAGATAATGTTTTGCAGTGCATAGGTTATAGACAACAAGTTAGGTACTAACCAATTGTGGTGCTCCATCTTCTCTGCAGACCAAGCTCTAACTAGTGGTTGTAGCTGAACAGAGAAAAGCTTATAAAACTCATTATAAAGCCATAACGACATTGATTGTCTATGCCAAATGGGGTTGAAGACCTCGAAAATCAGATGAACTGGATTATAGTCAACTTGGTAAAGCTGTTTCGTAGCCCGAGGAATGCAGAATATCTACTATAGACAGCTAGACACATCCCCTATCTTTTCGTTAAGGTCTGGCGTTGCTCTGGCTCCTCTTAGTGTGTTGATTGTATAATATTATGTATTATAGATTATTCCATATATTGAATGATATTCATACATTTTAAAATTGAACTTTTTTCTATATTAATGCTCATAATTAATAAGTTTATCCAACTTATATTCATATATCTATACAAATTCTTACTTAGTTAAAAAAAAAACTAAAGTGTGTAGTTATTATTACATTCAATTAGATAATGTGTTAATTGTTTAGCTTTAAAATATTATTATTTATGTCAAAAAAAAATATTATTATCATCATTCATTAGTTAATTTGTATAGCATTTATATGTTCGTATTATATTCAAGTGTTACTTACAAATAATTTAATAAAGAAGGGCAAAAATCATTAGATACGGTATGATTTTAAATCCAAATAGTCCGTAAATAATGTTATCTTGCATTAATTAATTAGCATTACATTTATTCTTTCACGACATTTACATAAGTGCTATTTAAAGGATAACATGAGGGGGGAAGACAATTTGAAAATATTCAAAATTACTAGTCTAAGGCTATGTTCTCTTCGTCTGAATTTTTCTGATCTGGTCTGATCTGAACATTTCTGATCTGATCTGAATTTTTCTAATCTGATCTGATCTGAACTAATTATAGTTGTTTTTTGTTCTTATTATTTTCTGATCTGAACTTGTATGATCTGATCTGAATTTTTCTGATCTGATTTGATCATTTCAGAAATAAGCACTAGCGTGCTTAAATAAGTTGAAAAGAACATAGCCTAAATTGTTAATAGATCAAAGTTTTTATGGTGCTTTTAAGTGAGATCTATATTATACTCCCTCCGTTCCCCAAAGGATTTCCCATTTGCTTTTTGCACGGTCTCCAATGCACATCTTTGACCACTTATATCTCCTATTATTCATTAATAAAAATGATAAAATGTTGATATTTTTAATGTACCTATTAATACAAATCTAACAAGATCACCTATGACAATTATTTATAGGAAAAATTGATAGGAATAATCCCATCTTTGACCGGTCTTCCACAATTGGTACCACCTTCATTTAATCCAGCTATAATCCCACCTTTGACCCTCATATTCTCCCAATGGTTCCTTAAACCTACTACCTGATGAACAGGTAAACAAAAATATTTACCAGTTACTTTTCCCCCAAATTCACTTTGCCATTTCATCTTCTCTGATACTCTGCTTCTCCAAAAAATGCGAGACTCCATTGTTGCCTCTTGGGAAGCACAAATCAATAAGGTTCCACATTTATATGGCTGGTTTCCTCTTGGGAATTGCATGTTAAGCGTGGGAAGTGGCTCACCGCATATTCATCCTCCTGTGGTGATGGACTCTCTAGGACCTGAAGACGCACTAAGTGTCCATTACATCCTTGTGACGAGTCGCACACAAAATTGGATGGGTCCTGCTCAGCTGGAGCACACAAAATCAAGTTGCTACTTGGGTGAAAGTTGGGTCTACTGCTTCTGGACCCAAGAATGTCAACATTGCACTAAGTGTAGACGGGCAGTGGATCAATGGAAGGTTGAGATCAGTGACGGCAGATGGCATGAGATTGGGGGTTCTTTTAGGATTGAGAAACAACCATCAAAAGTCATGGTTTATGTTCAAGGCCCTGGTTCAGGAGTTGACGTTATGCTTGGAAGTCTTCATATATTCATTGTGGATCGAAAAGCTGGATTCAAACATTTGAGAAAACAGACTGATAAGTTACCTCCTAATAATTTAATCTAGGATCTTGCATTTTGATAGTTAGATACTTAGATTTCTTTTGTCGGGCGGAACATTTTACAAACAACAGTGCCTGTCATTTGGAAGAGATAACAGAATGGTCAAATATCCATTGTCTTTGTTGTTCACTTGGTTCTGCCTTGTTTTTTTAAATTGTGGAACAGCTAAACCCTCATCATGTTTCATGTTATCATTGCTGGAAAGAAGTTTAGTTTCATATTATGATTTATTTGTTTTGTTCTGATCTGTTCTTTAATCTTAAAATTCACGGGAGATAGCATATTTGGAAACTTCATGAAAGTGAGGCAGAAGGTTAAATATCAGAGAGTATGAGGAAGAGGGTGAAAGAAAGGAATAACAGGTAATAAGGAAGAAGAAGACACAAAAATAAAAGCTAAAATAAAAAAAACATAATGGTTAAACAATTACCTGCTGCAATAGGTTACCTTCAGGTAAGGAACCAGTGGGATAATATGAGGGATAAAGGTGGGATTATACCTGGATTAATTGAAGGTGGTACCAGTGGTGGAAGACCGGCTAAAGGTGGGATTATTCCTATCAATTTTTCCTTATTTATATTATATATTAGTTATAATTTATGGTCAAAGTTTACAAAGTTTGACTTCAAGAAAAGCAAATGGGAAATCTTTTGGGGGACGGAGGGAGTATAAGTGAAGAGGTGGAGTTGAACACCAAATTAAGAAAAGAAAAAAGGAATAAAATAATCAAGGAAGTTATTAAGGAATTAAGTTTTATTTCCTATCTTGGCCATCATATTTTTAGCAACATATGTTTAAAACTTCAAAATAAAATATCTAAAAATCTACAAAATAAAAATAATTTTAAAAAATGTCAATGGTTATATTTTCTTGAGATCTACAAATATACACCTACTTTACTATATTTTTAGGAAAAATTGATAAGAATAATCCGACCTTTGGCCGGTCTTCCACCAATGGTTCCACCTTCATTTAATCCAGCAATAATCCCACCTTTGACACTCATATTCTCTCATTGGTCCCTTACCTGTTGGTGACCTGCAATTACATGTAAACTCTATTAATTACGTGATTAATAGCTAATTAAGTATATTTTAAACGTAAAATTTTAATTAAACCTTCAAATCAAAGTTATTAAAAAATACTTAAAAAAAGAAGAAAACCCCACCCTCCCCAGCCAACCCCCACCCCCTCCCCTCCCCTTCTCCCACTGCCGCCACAAGAAACCCACTGCCCACCACCCAGACCCCAACGGAAACCCCCTCCCCACACCCAAACCGCGCTGGAAACCCCTCCCCACACCCAGACCTCGTCGGAGACCCCATCCCCACCAACGTACACCACTCGAAACCACCTCCCAACCACCGCACCCACTTGAAACCCCATACCCACAACCAAACACCACCGAAAACCCCCTCCCTACACCCAGACCGCGCCGGAAACCCCCTCCCCACCCTCAGACCGCACCGAAAACCCATCCCCACCAACGTACACCACTCGAAACCACTTCCCAACCACCACACCCACTCGAAACCCCTACCAAAGCTTTTTTCCTTCTCCACGTCCGGCGGGGTGGGGTGTTTTCTGGGGCAATGGGTTCTTTTCGAGGGTGGGGGGAGGGATGAGGGGTGGTTTTAGGGGGCTGGGGTGGAGAAGGTGATGTTTTCCGGTGGTGGGGGAGGGGTGGCAGAGGTGGGGAAGGGGAGGGGAGGGTGGGGGGTTTGCTGGGGAGGGAATTTAAAGTTTTATATATATATAAAAGTCAACGGTAATTTTTGCTGGTCAAACATGTTGCCATCATCCAGTACCAATGAGAGAATATGGATGTTAAAGGTGGGATTATTGCTGGATTAAATGAAGGTGGTACCATTGGTGGAAGACCGGCCAAAGGTCGGATTATTCTTATCAGTTTTTCCATATTTTTATATACTTTTGATTTTTTTAAATACATGAATAATTGATTATTTGCTCATGATTGGGGGGTGCATTTGATCAAATTGATCATGAAACATGATAAAGTATTTTAGGATGATTTAGAAAGTGGTAGAGGGAGAGGGATGGTTTATTTTTTTTAACTCATAAGTGATGATGCTGATGACATCTTTCATGAATATTTTGTAAGATTATTTTCTTCTTTGGCGTTTTATTTTTTAAATCACTATTGTTGTTCTACTCTTTAATATTTATTACACTTTTTTTATGTATTTAAATTATTTCACTATTTAAACTCTTTTGAGTTTACAATTACACCCTTTAAAAAAACAAAATAACTAAAAATTAATAATTATTTTTAATAGTATGAAAACTATATATGTATACACTTTATCCACTGGAGAAATTACAATATACGCATCGCGTGCATATAAGGCTAGTATAAAATGAGCAAACAATGGCCGCACATAAGAATTTGTACAACAATATAAAGACATGTGTACTAAAGTTAGTAGGCATATGGTACTTTGTTTAAGATTGAGGATTCACATTCATAATTTTTTGGTGACTATTGCTTCGTAGTGTTTTGTTTCATGCATTTTAGGTCAAGGTGGAGATTGTTATACATGCCTCAAAAATTAATGATTGGAGCAGTACTTGCATGGGGACCGTCTGCCCCGACAAGCAAGAAATAAGGAAAGAGAAACACATGTTCTTACCCAAAGCCAGTATTGATGAAAAGAGATTGAAATTTCAAAGAAAATTAAGTAATCTTTTGATTTGTAATATGAAATATGTAGAAACCATATTGCTGAATTCAAAAGGTGATTAAGATGCGGCAAGGTTGCTCAAAATATTAAAATTAAATGATCCTTGCAATTATTGAACTTGCATCATCTTACACTTCAAGGTCACAAAAGCTCATGTTTATGAGAAGCAATAGGCTTGAAGTATAGAGAAAAGCTCAAGTTCTGTTTGGGTGTGAGTTTAAAGAGCTCAAGTTCTGTTTGGATTTTATTTACTTTTGTCTTTTAATTTGACCATGTAAAAAAACCTACAAATTACTTGTAATATTCGGACAAGTGTTTTAATGTGTTAGACGTGCGATAAGGAGTATATAAGGCTAGTAATTTGTTGTTTATAACTCACTTATAGCAACTCATTGATTAGGCTTATTTAGGGAGTAAATTCAGGAGCCTTTTTAGCTCCAAAATTGTTTCTCCTTGGACGGTTTGTAGGGTTGGTTTTTAAAGTCTTTTGGCTTGCTTTTGCTGCTCCATTCCTCTATATAAGGAGAGAAAATGATGAATGAAACTAAGATTTGAGTGATTTATAAAAAAAAACCTTGTGTTTTTTTTCAAGTTTATGCATTGAGTTTGTCTCAAGTGTTAACCTTCCCTTATTACTTTGAGTGAGTGCTGAGTGATAAGCCTAATGAGCGAGTATTATCTCTGGCCTAGAGCTCCAAATCCTTGAGTCTGTCCTTGTGATTTGGCAACAATCCCAGTTTCGAGTGATTTCAAGTGTTGCAGTGAGTGTTCTTGTTTTCTTGAGTTCTAGAATCATGATCCATCTCTTTGGAGGTGTCTTTAGATTTACATCAAAGGGTACTATTATGAGATTGGTGAACATCTAACCAACTTAGGAATGTTCTTTGATAAACTACCAAGTCTCATTAATGAAGAGATAAGTGAGAAAATACCAAGAATGGGTAAAAAAATACAACAATAGAGATCAATTAGATAATAGAGTGAAGATAATCTGATTCTTGATGCAAATGCTAGTAATGCATACTAGAGTGTTGTACTCAAAATAAAAGATGGAGAAAAATTATGCTAATACAATAGTGGAAGTTTAAATAAAGCTGAATGCAATCATCCTACAATGTAGAAGGAGATTCTAGAAATCATAAGAAGAATTGATAAATTCTTGATATTCCTAGCACCTAAAGAGTGCTTGGTAAGATCATATTGTAAAGGATTGTCAAGAAGAGCCAATGACAATTATGGTTTAACTTTTGTTTTACTATTGAACACATACGTGGATTAAATAACTCATTGGCAGATAGTCTTACTAGAGAGCTAGCCAATGTCAAGAAGAGCCAACATCCTCCTGGCCTCCTCATCAGTTAGCTAGCACAAGTGGCGAAATAGAGCAATAAGTTAATTGAAGAGACAGGTGAAGCTAAGGAGTGAGTTTCACCCTCCACTTGGGATTCCCAATACTGGCCATAACAATTTCCTCAAAAGCAAGATCTAGGATTGTCATAGAGCGCTCGGAAAACTCCTTATGTTAGAACTAATTATAGAACTGCAAAAAATTCCCACTGATTTGCTGAACATAATTTGGGAAAGATGAGGGATAACGACTTTAAAGCATTGTACGTTTCGGCAGTAGGAAAATCATATCGATTCTATGAGATATATGATTTATGGGGACAATGGATGTGTTGTTATGATCATTCTGGAATTCCTTATAGAGATCTTAGTATGCATCCCATAAAAGGAGAAATTCCTCGAAACATCCAATAAGCCGTAAATCTTGGGTCTATAGAATGGTTCAATCTTTGAGTTACTTAAATTGGAACTAACAATATCCTGTAATTAACATGATAAAATTTTAGCAATATGTGTTGTGGAAAGCATATAAGTATACTCTTGATAAAATATAAATAAATTCCATGGCTGATAAGCACTTTATTGTGCTTATTCATGCTGCATTTTTAGTGTCATTGCAAAAAGAATAGAGCATTTTAGTCTTGCATTGCATGGGTTTTGATTACTTTGATTCAAATTGTCGTTTCACTACTCGTTTAGTTGTTTTGGATGATTTCCAGGCTAACTAACATGTATTTGGAGCGTTTTGGGTATTTGGAGACCCTTGGGTGGAGGCAAAGCCTTTGAAGATTGCAAACCAGGCCTACACGGCCGTGTCGTTTTGGACACGACCGTGTAGAGTTTTTCCTAGCATGGCAGTAGCTATTGAGGATGCTGAAGGCTTTTGGACGTCAGGTTTACACGGCCGTGTCGCTTTGGACACGATCGTGTAGAGTTTTTCCTAGCATGGCAGAAACTTTGGAAGTTGGTGAAGATCTTTGGACGTCAGGTCTACACGGCCGTGTCATTTTGGACATGACCGTGTAGTGTTTTTTGCACAGAGGCAGTAGCTCTTGAAGTACGCTGAAGAATTTTGTGTAACAGGTCTACACGACCGTGTCGACCTGATTTCGGGTTTTGACCTCTTTTTTCCGTCTTAGTTTAATGAACCTTATATTTAGCTTTTAGCGTTTTTGTCGAGTATTATCTCATACTTTAGATTTTAATGACTGAGTTAACTCCTCTAAACTCTCTCAAACTCTTAGTTTTCTCATTGTTCCAACTTTGAAGATCGAATCATTAATTCAATTCCAGTAATTTTCTTTCAATCTCTCTTCTTTATTTCTATTTCTTTATTAATCATGTTTGATTTATTTAATCTCTTTTGCTTAGAATCCATGATTAGTGAGTAGTTCATTATCTAGGGTTTGGGCGAAAGTATGAATTAAGGGTTTAATGTAGATTGTCAATGCTTTTTATGATTCAATTGGATGTTTATGCATTGAATGTGGTGTTTTGACACCCTAGGATAGATCTTGATCACATTTATGCTAGGGCACTTAGGGTTTCTATTGTTCTTAATCGAACTTTAATCCCTTTTGTCATTCCCATGTTTCGACTTGATTTCTAGACCAAGGGATTGGGTAGGAATTAAGGGGATCCTTTAATTAGAGGTTTTCCGATCTCATTAAATCTATTAATCAATTGACCAAAGACCATTCAAAAGAGGATTTGGTTGGTTGATTAATCGATTACTCTTGAGGACCATTCGAGAGAGGACTCAAGTAAATTAGAGGAAAACTTAACCTTGTATTGTCATCGTTGTGAATCGCTGTAGTGTTGATTATCGTTGTCTAGCCCAAGTTCATACGAGTATCCCGAACTCTAGTGTTTTCCTTATTATATTAATTCTCTTATTTGATTATTAGTTGGTATTCGATAGCTAGTTGTTAGTTGGTAGCGAATTCAATCTTACACCCCAAAAACCCTTCACTTGGGTAGTTTTGGACTTAGTAGACCTTAGTCAATCCCATTTTCCTTGTGGTTTGACCCTTGACTTGCCATTAATATGTTCGTAGTAGTTTCTCGTTAGGTTTGTAAGTTTTGTTTGTTAAGCGGTTCTCAGTGCCTTAACGACACACTAAAAACCTCTTATCAAAATGGCGCAGTTGCCAGAGAAATTGTGCTATTGATTGAAGTTTACTTGAGTTTAGTATTGCTTAAGTGATTTTACTTTTGTTTTTGACTGTGTTGTTATTTTCTAACCCTCTGCTTAGCTTTGTTGTGTTACATGAGAAGGAGAGCTCACGGTTCACCCATCTTACCTTTAGATCCGGAAATCAATCGCACCTTGCGAAAGCTTCGGGGAGGTTTGGAACGGTTGACCTTGAGTTCTGCACCAGCTTCACCAATCTCAAGTTCGACAAGTGAAAGTGAATCAGACATGGGAGAGGAAAATGCACAGCTTTTCAGGGATTTCGGAAATCCGGGGTCCTATGTTTTACAGGGTTGAATTCGACTCCCCACAACCACTACAAATTTCAGCATTCACCCTCAGTTCACACGGATGGTGAAAGCAGAGCAATTTTGTGGAGGGTCGGATGAGGATCCACTTGATCATCTTGATCGGTTTCTGGATATTTGTGCTATGATAACAACGAATGATGTGTCTCCAGACTACATCAAGATGCATCTCTTCCGGTCTTCTCTTTCCGGAAAGGCAAAGTCTTGGTTCAAGAGCTTGCCTGCTAACTCCCTCACTACATGGGAGCAAGTTACATTGGCTTTTCTGAAGAAGTATTTCCCAGAGTCGAAAACCGCAGATATTAGGAGGCTGATCTCCTCTTTTGAGCAAGAATGTGATGAGACACTTGCGGAGGCTTGGGAACGGTTTAGGGAATTGATTCGTTTGTGCCCTTACCATGAGTTCAATCAAAATCTACTCATGAGGTTCTTCTATGATGGTCTTGATCCTATGTCACGTGCTAACCTTTATGCTGGAGCGGGAGGTCAACTTTCTAAGATCCCGCAAGACCAATTAGAGTCCACCATAGAAGAAGTGATCAAGAACTATTCATGGGGTGGAAGAAGGAGAGGTGCTCAACCTAAGAATGGTGGAAAGTTTGAGTTAGACCCAATGGATCAAATTCAAGTGAAGATGGATCAACTTGACAAGAAGCTCTCAAACATCACCCTTGCATCATTAAGTCCCTCGCAAGTGAATGCTTTCTCTTATGACATACATGGTGGTACAAACCATGATACCTCTTGTTGTGGAGGATCTCAGTCAGAGCATGTGGCGGTGATGATTAGTATAGGAGAAGGTTATCAAGGTAACCAAGGTTATAGGAGCAATCAAAAAGGAGGGTGGAGACAACCTCAACAAGTCTATAACCAAGGCTTCAACCAACCTCAACAAGGTTGGGATCCACCTCAACAAGGCTTTAATTAACCTCAACAAGGGTTCACTCAAAGCTACAAGCAAGGTGGATCCTCTTCTCAAAGCTCTAATACTTACCAAGCCCCGCATCAAAGATCCAACTTCCAAAAAGCCCCTCTAAACCCACCATTTCCTAATCCAAATCCCGAACCTACTCCATCCTCCGACCCTACCTCCCCAATTCTCCAACAACTTCAAACCATAACCCAAACCCTTTCTCTACAAAGCCAAGCTCTTCAAAGCCATGACCAAAGGTTTCAAGAGTTACAAGCTCACAACAAAATTCTTAAAACCCAATTAGCTCAAGTGGTCGAGAAGAACCCTTCTAACCCACCAATCAACTTCCAAGCCAACCCATTCCCAACTCTAACCTTCATCAAGACAAAGCCATCCATTTGAGGTCGGGAACGAACTATGACCTATGTGCCATCGGTCCCATATCCTCAAAGGTTAGTGGAGAGGAAGTTGAGCGACAAATTCACTAAGTTCCTCAACGTCATGAAGAGCGTTCAAATCAACATCCCATTCCTTGAGGCCATGTCTCAAATGCCGGCCTATGCCAAGTTCTTGAAGGAGATCCTCTCCAACAAGCGGAAGTTAGAAGATGAGCTCATTACATTGCCATACCAAGTGAGTGCTCTTGTGCAACGTGCTATGCCCAAGAAGCAAAGAGGTCCTGGAAGTTTTACATTGCCTGTGAAGATAGGGGACTTTGAGCCTAAGGGTGCGTTGGCCGATTTGCGGGCAAGTGTGAGTTTGATGCCTCTCTTCATAGCCAAGCACCTTCATTTTCCTCTTCTTCCTTCAAGGAAGACGATCCAATTGGCGGACCGAACTGTTAGGGTCCCACATGGGGAGTTGGAAGATGTTCCAATCCAAGTTGGGCATGTGTTTGTGCCTTGTGATTTTGTGGTAATGGTTATGGAGGAAGATCCCGAAACTCCTCTCATTCTTGGAAGGGAGGCTCTTAAGACATTGGGCGCCGTGATAAACTGTAGAAATGACACCATCACTGTTGAGGTCGCCAATGAAGAAGTTGTCTTTGAGTTCTCCAAGACATTGAGGAAGCCTATGATTAAAAGGGTTTGCCGAGTTAGTCATGTGGAGAGTGAGATGGAGGGTTTTGAGAGGGAAATACACACTGAGGATGAGCTCTATGCTTCTATCACTGAGGAGCCAAGTTTAGATATGGAAGAGATGAAAGAGTTCTCTATGCTTCTCGACGGTGCTACCATTGAGGAAACACTTGGGTCGGGATTTGAGGTCCTAGCCACTTCCGTTGCTAAGGAGGAGAGTACTAAGCCTGCTCCCAAGGTAGAGTTCAAACCCCTTCCCCCCTCCTTTAAATATGTTTTCCTTGATGATGAATGTTCTTATCCCGTTATTGTCAATTCGGCCCTTGATAACATCTCCGTATCAAAGTTGATTGAGATATTGAGAAAATATAGGGATGTCATTGGGTACTCGGTTGATGACCTTAAGGGGATAAGTCCTTCTCTTGCTATGCATCGTATCCATCTCACCGATAGTAATGCCTCCTCTATTGAGCCTCAAAGAAGACTTAATCCCAACCTCAAAGAGGTGGTGAAAAAGGAGATTATGAAATTGCGTGACGCGGGAATCATCTATGCTATTTCCGATAGCAAATGGGTGAGCCCGATTCACGTGGTTACTAAGAAAGGAGGCATTACTATTATTGAGAATGAGAAAGGGGAAACTATTTCTACTAGAACTGTCACTGGGTGAGTGGGTGGAGAGTTTGCATAAATTACAGAAAATTGAATTAGCCCACCCGTAAAGATCACTTCCCCCTCCCTTTTATTGACCAAATGTTGGAAAGGCTTGCCCGTCATTCACACTTTTGTTTTCTTGATGGTTATTCCGGATTCTTTCAAATTCCTATTCATCCGGATGATCAAGAGAAAACCACCTTTACTTGTTCGTATGGGACATTCGTTTATCCAAAGATGGCTTTTGGTTTGTGTAACGCCCCATCTACTTTTCAAAGGTGTATGACGGTGATCTTTTCTGACATGTTGGAGGATTCTATTGAGGTTTTCATGGATGACTTTAGTGTGTGTGGTTCCTCTTTTGACACATGTCTTGCTAATCTTGAACGTGTGTTAAAAAGGTGTCAAGAGACGAACCTAATATTGAATTGGGAAAAGTGTCATTTCATGGTTGAAGAGGGTATTCTGCTTGGTCATAATGTGTCTAGTAAGGGCATTGAGGTAGATCCGGGAAAGGTTTCGGTAATTGAGAAACTCCTGTCACCAAATTCGGTGACGGGAGTTCGTGCTTTCCTTGGACATGCGGGTTTTTACCGGCATTTCATCAAGGATTTTCTAAAATTGCCAAACCATTGACGAATCTACTTCAAAAGGAAGTTGAATTTAGGTTTGATGAGTCTTGTATCGAGGCTTTTCAAACCTTAAAAAGAGCCCTTACTTCTGCTCCTATTGTGCAAGCTCCTAATTGGAGCTTGTCTTTTGAACTAATGTGTGATGCTAGTGACTTTGCAGTGGGAGTTGTCCTTGGGCAACGACAAGAAGGAAAGCTCCATGTGATAGCCTATGCAAGTAGGACTTTGGATGATGCACAACGGAACTATGCTACTACGGAAAACGAGATGTTGGCCGTAGTGTTCGCATTTGATAAGTTATGTTCATACTTGACTTGCAACAAGACTATTGTCTACACGGACCATTCTGCGGTCCGCTACTTGATGAGCAAAAAAGATACAAAGCCAAGGCTCATTAGGTGGGTTCTACTTCTTCAGGAATTTGATTTTGAGATGAAGCAGAAGAAGGGGACGGAAAACTTGGTAGCTGACCATCTCTCTCGCCTCTCACTTGATGAGAGAGATGATGATCTAAAGGATGCCCCTATCAATGATGATTTGAAGGAAGAACCTCTCTTTGTTATCATAAACAATGAGGTCCCATGGTTCACGGACTTTACGAACTACTTGGCTTATGGGATTGAACCACATGGTCTTACTTCTCAGCAAAGGAAGAGGTTCTTCAAGGAGGTGTGTAGATACTATTGGGACGACCCTTTATTATTCAAGAGGTGTGCTGACTCTGTTTTTAGGAGATGTGTGCCCAATCATGAGATTCATTATGTGTTGAATCATTGCCATACTTTGGCATGTGGAGGACATGGTGGAGCGGGTAAAACTGTTGCTAAAGCGCTCCAAAGTGGTTTGTTTTGGCCTCACATGTAAAAGGATGCTAGAGGATTTGTTTTGAGTTGTGATAGGTGTCGACGAAGCGGTGGAATCACCAAGAGAAATGAGATGCCGCAACAAAATATTCTTGAGGTAGAGCCCTTTGATGTGTGGGGAGTCGACTTCATGGGACCATTTGTTCCATCTATGTGGAAGTTATACATTCGTGGGTCAAAGCGATCGCTTTCCCCACTAACGATCACAAGGTTGTCATGAAGCTCTTGAAGAAGATCATTTTTCCTAGATTTGGGGTGCCTCGTGTTTTGATAAGTGATGGTGGTTAGCACTTTGCTAAGAAGCAAATGAAAGTTCTTTTGAATAAGTATGGGGTCAATCATAAGGTGGGACTTCCATACCATCCCCAAACTCAAGGCCAAGTTGAGGTCTCGAATAGTGAGGTGAAGAATGTGCTTGAGAGAGTGGTGAAAAAGACTAGGAAGGATTGGTCTTTGAGGCTAGATGATACTCTTTGGGCTCTTCGCACCATTTTCAAAACTCCTATAGGCACCACTCCCTATCGTCTTGTGTATGGGAAGGGTTGTCACTTGCCCGTTGAACTTGAACATCGAGCTTGGTGGGCAATCAAGGAGCTTAATATGGATCTTACTTTGGCTGGGGAAGCTCGAAAGGAGAAGTTGGTAGAACTAGAGGATCTACTCTTTGATGCTTATGAGAGTTCGCGCTTGTATAAGGAGCGAACAAAGAAGTGGCACGACCAAAGGATACAACAAAGAGTTTCGAGTGGGGGACAAAGTCTTGTTGTTTAACTCAGGCTTAAACTTTTTCCCTGAAAACTTAAATCAAAGTGGTCGGGGCCATTCGAAGTAGTGAAGACCGCCCCCTACCCTCAGGTCTGATGTTCATTCCTTACAGGAGTCCCAGTCCGCTACTCAGCAGTACTACCATTCCTTGCAGGAGAGTTTCTCCGCGATGACCTCGGAGTTCCGAGGGCTTTGCTCTGATTTGCAGGATTGGGGTAGGCACAGCGGCTGGTATCCTGGTAGCTCTAGCTCCCACCCCCTCCCGAACAGTGAGTCGGGATTCTTTCCCCTTTGCTTATGTTATCATTAGACTTTTCACAGTGAGGACACTGTGTTGTTTAGCTTGGAGGAAGATGTATATTTTAGTTGCATATAGTTTGCATTATTTGCATATTAGTGTCACATTTAGGTTGCATTTTAGTATTTAGTATCATGTTTAGGGTGCATGTAAATTTATTTAGCCTTGCAGGTGCATATAGATTGCATTTTGGTCTGGACTCTGCCTTTAGTACGCATGTGTCTTTTCTTGATGACCTGAAAACTAAAAAAAAGGGGGAAATGCTTTGATAGTCTCTAGTAGGCCAAGGAATTGTTGGGTTATGGTATGATTGGTCTCCCTCTTGCGCGGCTCGAACGATGTTGGTAGTATACCCTTTGTGAGAGCATGTTCTTATAGCCTTATAGACTGACATCTTTTCAGTCTTATCTGCTTGTTGTGTGATGCTCTTCCTTGATGAATGTTCTCTAGAACTTGCATTGATTCTTGAATATGATTGAGGCGTTCGATATATATTTGAACTACATTGCCAAATGCCACCCACATTATCTTATCTCCTTTGTCACCCTCGTGAGCCTGAGCCTGCTTTCTTGTTTAACCGCACTTTTAGCCTATTACCGATTTCCTAACCTAGGGGATTGTGAAGCTAGATTGGACCTTGGTATATCTTGTGATTCAGTGCTTTATTAGTGATTTGAGTTGGTTGGATGTTGTGTGTTGTGATTGAATTCACGTTTTGTGTTGAGTTCACCTTCTCCCTACTTCTTGTTGATCTCCTATCTCTCTCCCGTATTAGTTATCAAAACAAAAGCAAAAAAAAAAAACAAAAAAAAATGGAAAAGAAAAAAATGGGAACATCAAGCATCCCAACAAAAAAAAAATTATGGTTTTGTTCTTAGTGCTTAATAAAGAGAGATTAGGAGATGCTATTGGAGGAGGTATTATTGGTTGGTTAAAATGGTTGTAACGAAGTTATATGGTTTCGGGTTAGCGTTTGTCTAGTTGGTGTTGATTTAGGAAGCTTCACTTTCCCCTATTTAGCACCAAATTCCCAAATGTATCACACCCTTACCTTTAGCCTTCATTACAACCTCGATAAAGTCCTCATGATTCTTGAAAAGAACTTATGTCTCACGCGATGGAGAGTGAGAAGATATGCAAGCCTATGGTAGGATTTAGTCAACGGAATTGAGCCTTGAGCGATTATTGCGACCTTACAAACACATGAGAGACCTTGAGCACGACTAAAGTGAGAGCTACTATCCATATGACTGAGCCAAGCTTGGGGGAGAACTTGTGGTAAGATTGGTTGTTTTTCCTTGTGCTATAAACTTTGAGGCTTGATAATGTTTTGCATTCGTTGTTGAAAATGTTGAAAGGTCTACATACTTTATCTTGGCATGCGTATTATTGTGAGGGGTCATTGAACTCTTTACCTATGTCTATCGTTTGTTCGCTTGAGGACAAGCAATCGGACTAGCTTGGGGGAGTTTGATAAGCACTTTATTGTGCTTATTCATGTTGCATTTTTAGTGTCATTGCATGTAGAATAGAGCATTTTAGTCTTGCATTGCATGGGTTTTGATTACTTTGATTCAAATTGTCGTTTCACTACTCGTTTAGTTGTTTTGGATGATTTACAGGCTAACTAACAGGTATTTGGAGCGTTTTGGGTATTTGGAGACCCTTGGGTGGAGGCCAAGGCTTTGAAGATTGCAAACCAGGCCTATACGGCCGTGTCGTTTTAGACACGACCGTGTAGAGTTTTTCCTAGCATGACAGTAGCTATTGAGGATGTTGAAGACTTTTGGACGTCAGGTCTACACGGCCGTGTCGTTTTGGACACGACCGTGTAGAGTTTTTCCTAGCATGGCAGTAACTTTGGAAGTTGGTGAAGAGCTTTGGACGTCAGGTCTACACGGCCGTGTCGTTTTGGACACGATCGTGTAGTGTTTTTTGCACAGAGGCAGTAGCTCTTGAAGTACGCTGAAGAATTTTGTGTAACAGGTCTAGACGACCGTGTCGTTTTGGACACGACCGTGTCGACCTGATTTCGGGTTTTGACCCCGTTTTCCGTCTTAGTTTAATGAACCTTATATTTAGTTTTTAGCGTTTTTTTCTAGTATTATCTCATACTTTAGACTCTAATGACTGAGTTAACTCTTCTAAACTCTCTCAAACTCTTAGTTTTCTCATTGTTCCAACTTTGAAGATCAAATCATTAATTCAATTCAAGTATTTTTCTTTCAATCTCTCTTCTTTATTTCTATTTCTTTATTAATCATGTTTAATTTATTTAATCTTATTTGCTTAGAATCCATGATTAGTGAGTAGTTCATTATCTAGGGTTTGGGCGAAAGTATGAATTAAGGGGTTAATGTAGATTGTTAATGCTTTTTATGATTCAATTGGATGTTTACGCATTAAATGTGGTGTTTTGAGACCTTAGGATAGATCTTGATCACATTTATGCTATGGCACTTAGGGTTTCTATTGTTCTTAATCGAACTTTAATCCCTTTTGTCATTCCCATGTTTCGACTTGATTTCTAGACCAAGGGATTGGGTAGGAATTAAGGGGGTCCTTTAATTAGGGGTTTTCCGATCTCGTTGAATCTATTAAACAATTGACCAAAGACCATTCGAAAGAGGATTTGGTTGGTTGATTAATCGATTACTCTTGAGGACCATTCGAGAGAGGACTCAAGTAAATTAGAGGGAAACTTACCTTGTATTGTCATCGTTGTGAATCGCTATAGTGTTGATTATCGTTGTCTAGCCCAAGTTCATACGAGTAGCCCGAACTCTAGTGTTTTCCTTATTATATTAATTCTCTTATTGATTATTAGTTGGTAGTCGATAGCTAGTTGTTAGTTGGTAGCTAATTCAATCTTACACCCCAAAAACCCTTCACTTGGGTAGTTTTGGACTTAGTATCATTTTCCTTGTGATTTGACCCTTGACTTGCCATTACTACGTTCATAGTAGTTGCTCGTTAGGTTTATAAGTTTTGTTTGTTAAGCGGTTTTCAATGCCTTAACGACGCACTAAAAACCTCTTATCAATGGTCATAGCCATGAATTTCATAGTGCTTGCATTTAGGTGTTGGGAGGAAAAATAAAGATCTTGAATTATCTAATATTATTATGGAGAAGCTAGATAAAAATTTAAGGATCTAATTTGTCGCTAACAAAAAAAGATCTAAAACCCGGGAGAAGTAAGGGCAATGAGTTCCTTTTATATTTCAGATCATCAATCAGCTTTTAAAACAACCAGATATGATTATCTTGCATAGTAGGAAGAACTGTGGTGGCAATCTATAACATGATGCAAGAATATTTTGAAGAAGCAATTAACCAGAATGAATCAGTCCGCTAGTACTTGGAACAGGTAGATGCTCACAAGTTCCTATCACCAGAAGGGCAAGATTATCTACTAGATATTTTCTCACTTGGGATGATGAGTATATAGTTTCTCACTACAATAGTCTCTTTGCTAATAGCCACACCTTGAAATCCAATGTTGGAGATAAGGGAATGGACAATATCAGGATGGAGTAAGTCCCACTGGTCCAGCAGAAACATTTGGTTGAGTTATTAAAATCGTTTCTTCTTAAGTATATGTGAGTCAGCTTTGTCTTTATTAATTTGCTTTTGTGAAAGAAAGATGCCCTTAGCATTTTTTCTAATTTAGGGTATCCTATGTATAGAAGCCCTCCACTATATAAAGGGCACTAGGGTTTAAGAGTAAGGTAGAGTTTTTGGAAGAGAAACAACTCACTAGAGACGCAACATTGCTCTAAGAGATAGGTTGATACTTTTATCACTCTAAAAGCAAAGCAACTTTAGTAAGAATCATGAGTATCAATGTTTGTCTATAGATGTTTGAGTGTTTGAATGTTGTAGGATTTCTATTTTAATAAAAAAATTCTTTTAGAAGGGGACGTTACCCATACAAACCTTGTGTCCTAAATAAACTATTTTCTTGTTTAAACCATTATAAAAACTAGTTAGAGACTATAGTCTAAGGTAGGAAACGAAATAGACTTGTGTTGTGCCTGGTTGAAGGGAGGTTTGGTCGAGGTCAACAACCTTGGTAAGGCCGGAAGCTGAGAACAACGGAGGATGCACAACTAAATAGGTTCAAGTATTGATTAAAACTCTCTATCTAGTTTTATTGCGGAGCATGGTGGGCTTGTAAGCTTAGAAAGTAATTTATTTAAAATACCAGTAGTAGAATTGTGGTGATTAGTACTATTATTATTATTATTATTATTATTATATAAAATCATACAACCTACAAAAAATCATACAACCTACAAGAAATTAGTGGGCAACCGAGAAACAATCTGGGCACCCACTCCTCTAGCTATAGCAAACCCTATCCTAGTGAAAATATGGGCAGCAGCATGTGCCCCTATGTCCTGTGTCTTCGAGAAGTTCTGGACCCGCTTCAGCAACGCAATAGCCACCTTATCCAATTCCCTAAGAGAAGAAAAGGAAAAGGGAAGGAAGCCATATCCAATTGCTCGACAACGAGCTTCATACTTGACCCGCTTCCGATGAGCCGCATCAGCAACAACACGTCCAGGAACAAAGTAAGACAACCCAGAAAGGGTCAAGGGAGAGGACCCTGTCAAGTTGACACACACATCACGACCTCGATCCCAAGAATAAAGAAGCACATCTGCTGGCCTGAGGGCGCCGTCGTTCCCCCCAAACAAGCCAATGTCAACCTCCTTTCTTGCCGAAATCCCAGACCGATAGCAAATATCAACAAGAGTATCCCGAATAACATTATGCTGATGTTTAATACCACAATACCAGCACACGACACGACATGATCACCAAAAACATCTCCAACAAAAACCTGGGAGCAAGATGAGCACGGCATCGGAGTAGAAAACAAAGGTACACCCAACCGGTAACACAACACACTCCGATAAGTCTTAGGGTTCATTGTCTGACCCAACCCTGTAATAGGAACTGCCCGAAGCCAATCTGAGGTGTGATCCCCCTGCTGTAACTGCAACAAAGCAAACTGTCGAGAAGATAAAGAAAAAGTAGATTCTGCAGATGCAGTAACCTTTGTGAAGTATATATCTGCCAATTTCTTCATAAGTTTATGGGCAGCGACTACACTAGGATTACTTAAAATGTCAGACTCCACAGTTTTATTATTATTATTAATAATAATAATAATAATATCATACAACCTACAAAAAATCATACAACCTACAAGAAATTAGTGGGCAACCGAGATGCAATATTATTATTATTAGTTTAATAATAATAATTGTTAATATTCTTATTACTATAATATTAATACTTTTTCTTATCATATACTACCCCCGTTTGTTTTTAATTGTTATACTTTCCTTTTCTGAACGTTTCTTTTTAGTTGTTACCCTTTCACTTTTACTATCTTTGGTAAACTTTCACATCTTTATATTTCAATTTCCCATAGTTTTGGGACCCCTTATCCTTTTTTTGTCCATTAAATACCCAATCACCCACACTTTTTGCTTTTACAACCTTATCTCTCATATTTTATCTATGATCCAAATAACTTTATCTATTCTCCAAACAATCATTGCATATACTCCCTCCGTTTCTTTTTGTTTGTCCTACTTTCTGTTTTTGTCCGTTTCTTTTTGTTTGTCCTACTTTTTCATCTTTCCTTATATGGAAATATTATATTACTCATTTACCCCTATTTTATCACTTTTTGGTCCCACATGTACCTTATAATATTCTCTCACCTACTTTAATCACCCATTTACTATAAAATAAGTAAACTTTTCAATTGTTGTCCCCACCAACATGCCTATGACATCACTCTCATTGGCATTTGGAGCTACAGTAAATGGGACAAACAAAATGAAATGGAAGGAGTATTTCATAAGTTTCTTTAGTTATCCCCAAAGCAAACTGTAACAATTCAAAATAAACGGATGGAGTAATTATTGTTATTACTATGAGATATTATTATTTATTATTATAATTATTATCAAGTACTACTAATCTATTATTTATTACTAATGATAATTACTTATTATTAATTATTTTTATCATTAATTATTAGTTATTGTTATAAGATTATATTATATTAATTTCATATTATTATTAGGAAAAATTGCCTAGAATAATGCAACCTTTTACCCATTCGCAGATAATAATGCAACCTAAAGATTATTCTAGAATAATGCAACCTTTATACCCCATTTATTTTAAACAGGTCAAAACCGAATAAAATTAATTCTAACCTGAAGAATAGGTTTAGTGGGACACGTGTCAGCTTATTATTGGTTCTAATAAATTAATTTATAAAATAATATAAATAAAAAGATAAAACAAAAAAAAAATCTCACCCCCTCCCCTAACCCCAGAATCCCGATCCCCACCCACTGCCAATGCCACCCCACCCTAATTCCCACCCCCAGCCATGGCCCAACACCAACCAACCCCCACCCAAATAACCCAGCTCCAATCGAAAATCACCCAACCTCACTCGAAACCCCTTAGCACCGGTCGAAGATTGCTCAGGTTTCTTCGTGTGAAGAGAATGCTGTTTTCTGGGTTGTTTAATTTTTGTCAAAATTGGTGGGATGAAGTTTCCGATCTGAGAGCTTTCATAACGTCGGTGAGTTCAACGGCGAAGATTTTTCCGTCGCCATTGACGTCGGATCGCTCAAACTTCTTGATTTCGGACATGTCAGTGAGGTAAAATGAGGAGAGAGAGCGTGATGAGGATGAGTTGATGTTGTCTTTAGTTGTGGCGCCATTGTTGAATGCTTGGAGTTTGAAGATGAAGTGTGAGTTTTTTTTTGGAATGAAGAATTGATGGAGAAGGTGTAGCAGTGGGTTGGGGGAGGAGATAGGAGAGAGAGGGGGTTTACCGTGGGGGTGGGGGGTTTTTCTTTTTTTTTGTTTTTTTAGTTTAGTTTATTTTAATATTATTATTTAGAATTTAAAGTTTTAAGTATAAATTACCAATGATTCAGGTAACCGGTCATTTATCCTGTTTAAAATAAATGGGGTATAAAGGTTGCATTATTCCAGAATAATCAAAAGGTTGCATTATTATTTGCGAATTGTCAAAAGGTTGCATTATTAGAATCAATTTTTCCTTATTATTATTATTATTATTATTATTATTATTTATCTACAAGTATCAATTATAGCTAAATTACAATAATCATTATTAATTAATTATTATTTAGTATCATTCTTATGCAATAATTTATTATTAGAAATATTAATTGCATTCAATTCAATTCAGTTTAATTTAGAGTTAACCCAACAAGAAGGAACTAAACTTTATGTTTTTCACCGTTAAGGACCTACTACTATTTTTTCACCATTTAGGCCCTCGTCTCTCTCTTTTTAGAAACCTTTAAGTAATGTAAGGTTAAGAAGGTGGGTCCTTGAGTTTTTTTTCTTTTTTAATGAATAAATTATTATACTTAAAAAATTAAATTAAGATAATGTGACTAATTTCATATTTTAACACTGTGCTTTTAAATATTCTCAATTCTTTTTCTCTCATTTTTTTGCCTATCCCACCACATTTTCTCTCTCTTCCCCAATCTTAATACTACACTATATATTAATTAATTAAGTTAGTTAAAATATAACAAAATAGGTGTCAATAGATAGAGGATGAAAAGTTATAAATTTTGGTGATTTTTGTTTTTTTTTCTTCTAATTTTTATTTTTAAAGATATTAGCTGTGCAAATTTATAACTCAACAAATAAAAAAGAAGAAAATTTGCACAGAACCACCTTGAGTTTGCCGATATTTATAAACTCCCACCTTTATGTTTTTTTTTATAAATTACCACCTTAAGTTTACAAAACGTTTATAAACTCCCACCATTTCACGGAAGTTGCCTAACATCGTTTGCTTGTGGGCCCCACTTCAGTTTTAACCTTTGATTTTCCCTCCAAACATTTCACTTTCCTTCCCCTTCATCTCTCTCTTTCTGTCGTCTTCCTCTTATCACCATTGAATTCTCCTTTTTTTCTTTCCATTCTCTCTCTAACTCATTCATCTCTCTTCAATTCTGGGTAAATCTATGGGTCCCATAACGCATTGAAGCTGTTATAAAAACCTCCCTCAGCATCAGTTACTCAGGCTACAAAGTGGTTAAAGCTCTTGGGGTAACACCAATTAAAGGTAAGCTACTTCTAAATTGGTTAGTTTATTGTGAATTAGATTGTTTATTAGTGCTAACAATTAAATAATCGCACCTAAATAGCTGTTAACATTGAAAATCGGGTTTTAGGGTTTTGCTTTTAAAATTGGGGATGTTCGAATTAAAGCTCGTATGTATTAAAAAATTGAATTTTCTGTTAATTGATTACTCCTAATTGTGATTTAAGTATGATTTTGGAATCAATTTGAATTCTAAATGGACTTAATTATTAGTTTAATGGGATTAATAAGTTACATTTTGTTACTGCTTTATTTTCCAGAATGTGTGTTAATACTGTTGATATAAGGGTGAATGTTGGGGGTGCATTTGTTGATAGTGTAGAGAAGCGGAGAAAGGTGACAGTTTATGAAGGGGGCATAATTTACCTTAAATGCCATAATAAGATTAGTGAGGTGAATGTTAGGAATCTTAGACAAATTGTTGTTGCAGCCTATAAATGTCATAGCTTAAACCTCCAAGAGCTTTCACATTGTGGTTTAGAGAAAAGGGAAAAAGTTTGGGTGTTGGTAGGGCTGAAATACCGGATGAGGCATCAGTCCAAAGGTGGCTTAAAACTGAGGATAAGGTTGGGTTTCTTGATCTATATTACATAGAAAAGGAGGCAAGAAGACAACACCTTGAACCCTGCACTCAAGAAAGCCAAAACAAACCTGTTCATCCTTTATACAAAGTGAAACTTGAGATACATAATAAGGCTAAACCCAAGCCTAAACCTAAAAAATCTGGCCTCCAAATCCAGCTTTCAGATGATGTTGTTAAGATCAGCAAGGAGGTGTTTGAAAAGGAGGTGAGTGAGAGCAAATCAACTGAGCTTTGTGAAAACATATCTAGTTTCAACCCACCTACTGTTGATGTTCCTTTTGAAGAGGAATACACCCAGACCAAACCAGCACCAATACTTGTTCAACCTAGGACTACACCTAGAGTGAAGCAAGTTGCAAGAAAAGGAGTTCAGAAAAAGGACAAGGGAAAGGGAAAGGTTGTGCAACCTAAAGCTAAGAAGAAATTAGAGTGGGATGATGAAATTGAGGGCCTGAACTCATCATCCAGTTTTGATGTGAGTGATGTTGATGTGAATTGGGAGCCAGGAGAGGAAGAAATTGGTGAAGTTGAACTGTTTTTGCAAACCATCCAAGTTGAAAAGGCTACTGTTGTAAATAGGGATGGTGAAGGAACTTCTGGTGTAAAGAAGTCAGGGATAGAAGATAAACAGAACATAAGTAAAGGGAAGCAAAGGAAGAGTCAACTTCAAGAGGATCTGGCAAGGGATGAGATTGGGTCACATGAGGAGATAGAGGCAGATTATGATGAATTGAGGAGTGTAGCAAGCTCAAATGAAGAAGCAGATACATGTCCTTTCTTTAATCCAGATGTAGACTTCAAAAGAGGTATAAAATTGGAGTTTGGCTTGAAGTCTTTTTTTGTTGATACTCTTAGAAAGACATTACGGTGGCATGCTATTGAGAATAAGTATTACTACTACTTGTTACATAATGATAGTGATAGGTTAAGTGCATATTGTAAATTTAGGTGTGATTGTGGATGGGATACAAAGAAGTGTAGGATTATTAACTGTAAGTGTAAAGGAAATTTCAAGTGTAATTTCAAGTTGCATGCTAGGAAATTAGTTGGTTTGGATTATTGGCAGATTAGATCATTCACCTCAGAACACAAGTGTAAGAGAATGGTGGTGAACTCTAAGGTGAGTAGTGAGTTTCTGAGTGAGAGATACTTGGAGGAATGGAGGTCAGACCCTAGTTGGAAGTTGAAGGCTTTCATAAGGAGGGTTTTTCTTGATTTGGGATATGAAATATCATACACAAGAGCATCGCTTACCAGAGCAAGGGTGAAGCTGATATTGTACGGGAATGCAGAAGAGTAATAGTCGAGAGTCTGGGATTATGTGACTGCTGTGATAAAACATAATCTAGGATCAAGTGCACTTGTATCAGTTTTAGGTCTAGGGAGGCCTGAACCCCCAATATTTCATAGGATGTAATATGTCTCAATGCTTGTAAAGAGGGTTTTAAGAGAGGTTGTCGACCGATCATCGATGTAGATGGCTGCCACTTGAAGGGTGCATACCCTGGGCAGATCTTGGTGGCTGTGGGAAAGGATGGAATTAATAATATATTTCCATTTGCGTGAGCTGTAGTGGAGGTAGAGAATACAGAGAGTTGGTGTTGGTTTTTAGACTTATTGATGAGGGATGTAAGAGGAGATCAGCAAGGTGTTGGATTGACCTTCATGTCGGACAGACGGTAAGATATTATCTTCTTTTTTTGTTTTTTGTAAATATGTATGTTGTATTTTGTTGGCTTGATACAACTAATGTGTGTGTATCACCTATTCAAAGATAAACCTACAGTCCTCTAACTAAGGTAGTCAATGGAAGCAGGATCGAATCTGCAGGGAGACAGAGTTTCTATATTAATATTCAATCAACTAACTACTTCAGATGAAAACAGGGAAGAGTTAACTGAACTAATGATTAAACTAAGGAAGACGAATTAAACCGAGGATTTAACTATGGAATAAAAGCCTAGGGTATTAGGTCGGTCCACCATGCTTATACCAATCAAACAAGGTCAACTACTATCAAAACCTGAGTCAAGAGTCGAGGGATTAGAGCATGTGTCGAGCTATGGTTAAGACTCAACGCTCATAGTTCAACATACGCCGCATGTTCACTAACGTAATCAGAACTACTGATGTGTCCTAGGCCTTTAGTCGTAGGACGGATCTGTGCAAACAACTATTAACCACAAGCAATCAATGAAATTGGCCACTAACATTAATTACTAATCAAGAACAAACCACACCACAATCACTCTAATCAAGCCCTAGGAATCAATAGGAGTCTAAATAACAATCATGGTATAAACATGGCTTCCCTATCTAACACCCTAGAAAGAGAACTACTCAGACATGATCGAATTGACAATGACAAAGCTAATTGAAAACCCTAAGAATTGCATCATGAAATAATCGAATAATAAGCAATTAAACTAAAGCAATTGAGAGATAAGAATAAAGCAATAAGAAAGATGATTACCAAATTGACGGAAAGCGGGAACTTTAATTGAATTGAAATAGTATTCGAATCTCTTCTACAATGGAAAACTATCAAAACTAGGCTAAGAGCTCTCTAATTGTTCAATAGAATAAAAGATACAAATAAAAACAACTTAAAAAGTATTTATAGTTTCTAAAAAAGCAATAACATAGAATGGGGGAAAACGCAAAATCGCGTCCCTCGTGTCGTCCGCCCGATCGTGCAAAGGGCCGCCCGATCGGGTCTGGGAACATACTTCCAGCAGCAAGAAAAATGTACGCACCCGATGAGATCGGGCAACTCTCACCCGATCGGGGCCGCAAACCCAGCACCCGATCGGGCAGGGCCACCCGATGCATCGGGTGGTTGTCTTCTTCAGCTCCCAGAAAAGCAGCAGAATTTGGCCAAGTGTAAGTCCGCCCGATCGGGCGGAAAATCTGATGTTCTGGCCTAAAATACTCGTACCCGATCGGGCGAACCTTCTTTCTTTCTAGCTTGGCCTCAGACCCCAAGTCCTTGACAATTCTTCTTCACAACGGGGGTCCGAATACCATCTTGAGACCGCCAATATACCTCATAACCTTCCGCTATAATGTGGTGATAAAAACATCAAGTAAATAGGGAGTTTTTCCCTAAAAACCTGCAAAATGATATGGAACACACAAACCACAACTATATCGAAATAGTTAGCAGAAGTAGCTCCTAAGAGCGTCAATATCGCATAATTTAGCTTGTAAAGAAAGGGAAAAACTTTATAAGAAATCAATATACCAAATTCCCCCAAGCTAAACCTTTGCTTTTCCTCAAGCAAATAGAACATGATCATGGAATAGATTGCCTCACCCCATAGATAAAACAATCCAAGCTCAAAAATATTTTCAAGACTAAGAATCATTCAAGCAGGCATAATTCAAGTTCGGCAAATCAAATCCATCCAACCACCAATCATCCAACCAATTCATCAAGTTCAAGTGACTATTAGGCATACAAATCCTGAAAAGGTGCTCACAAAGGGTGTCACTCCTGTCAATTTTGTGGCAGGCAAAGAATATGCCCGAACACTCACCGACCCGACCATAAATGTCCCTTCCCACTCACACTCTCATGTGTTTAAGAAGGTAAAATGTCGCTCATCCTAATCAAGTCGACTCAACTAGCAGACATACTCTTTAACTTTGACAAACTGACTCAAAATCAATCCAATAGACATTGTAGGCACAAGTTCAAGAGGGCTTTTCCGGGTTGTAATGGGGCTTAGGTAAGGGTAGGGAAATATTCTAGGAAATGTGGGGGAAAACCGAGCATGAGGGAGCATAAGTAATTCGTATCAAGGCCGAAGATGGCCGAAACAACTCCCAACAATATCAAGTAACCACAAGATGAATCCCAACTCTCATACAATGATGAAAACTCACAACAACCCAATCTTCAATCAATGAGGCATAAATATTTTTTTTTTCTTTGTAGACAACGTGAATGAGGGGTTTTTATTGTCTTTGAAGCTTTGATTCTTCATTTTTTTTTCTCTTTCTTTCTTTCTTTTCTTTTCTTTTCGAACCAACATCCACGTACCTCAAAACTCGAATTTTCTTTCATTTTTCACACACTCGAAGCCATAAATAATACACTCTTATTCCTCAAGCAACGCAAACCATAGAACAAATTTCAAACCAAACCCACACAAATGCTCCCCTAAGCTAGGCTTGGGAATAATAAATATATGAAGGCCATGGGCATGTAATAAGGGTCAGTAGCACGAAACAAGTCATTACGCTCAGCGGGGCTAAGGAGGATAAAAATATAATGAAATTACACTCTGGGGATCGAGAATAAGTCAAAAGAACGCCTCTATCATAGCAAATGTAACAAGTCACCAAACATCAGATGAGTACGAAGTCAAAGTCAAGATCAATCCGCTAGGGAGGAACTAACACACCAAAAATATAGACTGGATAATAATATGAATCCAATATGCTAGAAAAGGCCTCACAGTCTAACCAAATCAGGTATGCAGCACAAAGTAGTATAGTATAGTCAGAAATCGCTCGAAATCAAAGTAGTCGAACATCAAATCAAAGCCTCAGAATCACAAATGCCCAGCTATCCAGAAAACAAAGTCAAATCATTCTCAATAAAAGCACAACGAGGGGCACAGGGAGGCAATCAAACCAGTCATGATCAATCATATTTTTTTTTTCATTTTTTCAATTTTTTTCAAAGCTGTAAACTATTCTATCAAAGCTTTAAACTACACTAGAAAGCAGTAAACTATACTAGAAAGCAGTAAAGAGAGTACTCACAGTGATAGATCCTCCCCCAAGCTGAACGAGGCAATGTCCTCATTGCAACGAGGGAGAGGAGAGAACAAGGGCATCAGCCGCCCATATCATCATCCTTGGGGGCACCAAAGAGACCACCACTAGAAGTACCACCACCATCTGTGTAACCACCACCTGAGGGATCACCTGAAAAACCACTCATCCCTCCACCAAAATCGCTAGTACCTGCATCAAAACCACCGCCAAAACACTAGGCCCAAGACCAAAGTCTCCTAAAGAGATGGACTGTCTAGCAGGCTCCTCCTCCTCATCCTCTGCCATGTCATCAGTCTGACCGGCAGGCTGGCCATAACTCGGGTTCCAGTGGTACCACGAGGGGTGCTGAGCAGTCTGCTCAACAATGCCACGCCTACAATAATCGTCATAGAGAGGATAAAGGGCGAAGTGCTGATCCTGGGCCAAGGTATCTATCCGTCCCCCCATCTCATCAACACGGGTGTAAAGTTGATCAATGCGAGTGCCATATCCCGCTAGGGTGGCGGTGTTCGCGTTGATCATCCCTTCCATCCGTCCCATCCCCGTCTCCATGCGACCTAGGGTCGACATCATAAAAGTGAAGTCAAAGGTATATGGGGGGAGGGGGAGAGGGAGGAGTAGAAGTGGAGGCGCCCTCGTCTAAGATTGGCGTATGTCTCCTATGGTAGGAACGAAGAGGGGGCTCGGGGTCAGGAACAATGAGCTCAACTCCCTCTATAGGGAGTAGGTAGTTCTCCTGACGAGGCCGCAAGCGGGCTCTAGGGTCGGGTAGGATGATGGATTTTTTTATTTAATCACCCACTGAAATCTCTGGTCAGGCAAGCGGTTTAGGACTTTGAGGGTGTTGAGGTATGTGAGGTCGATGAGGGTAGGGCCGAGGAGGGGGGTACACTGGGTCTCGTCAAAGGCGGTAATTAGCCAAGCAAACAAAGTGATCAACCCCCCGTTGACTAGCCTCCTAGAGGTCCAAGTACCGTCTTCCCTACGCTTAGGGAGCGAGTTCGAGATACGCTCGAACTGGATAGCTACGTGGTGTGCCAAATTGTATTGAAATGATTCCCTGGAGCCTTTGGCAATGTAGCTAGCTATGGCAACTAACTCGGCCCCCCGGACCAAGTGACCCTCATAACTCCCTAGAAGTGTCTGGGCCATGAATCTTAGCCAGATGCTAAAGATTGGGTGATGGAAATTCGCCCAATGACAATGCTAGATGTCAAAAGGCGTAGTGTCCCCTGTCAGCATGAAATAAGTATGAGCCATTTTGAAGTGGTCCGGTGGGTAATAGTCGCCCCGTACCTGCAACCTAAGAACCCCCGCAAAGTCGCTAAGGGTAAGTAAGTGTTCTTGGTTTAGTAGTCTGAAATGGACGTGGGTAACTGGACCAGCCCGGGGCTTAGTCAGACTAAAACTGCTGAAAAATTCATAAACTAATGGAGGATATGTATTCACATGCACATTTTATAACAACTCCATGCCCAAAATTTTCATAAATTCCTTAAAATCCTCAGTTAATCCCAATTTAGACAAAAGTTCAAGATCGAGAAAACGAGTAGGGAGTACCTCACGTTTTTTAAATCGAAGGAACTTTTCGCGATGTTCATCATCCCAGAAAATGATTTCCGGGTACTGGGGATCTCGTGGAACCTGTGGTGGTGGTGGTGGTGTTGCTTCCCGCCTAGATCGCGAGCCTTCACCTCTAATGAGCCTTCTAAACTTGCTTGCCATGGTGAATTTGAACCTTGTAACCCTTTTCTAACACAAATGATGGAGTTTTGGGTGAGTGGTAAAGAGAAAGGGGACGGGAGGATGATTTTTGTGAATGAAAATTTGTGAGATGGAGGGTGAAAAGGGAAAAGGAAGAGATTTTATGGAGTTTGGAGGAGAAAGGATGAAGATTTGAGGTAGAAAAATGGAGTTTTAATGGAGGTTGGGGTTTGGAGTTTGGAGGTTGAAGATGAGTGAAGAGAGAGAGAGAGAGTTGAGTGGAAAAAGAGATAAGGAATGAATGGTGAGAAGAGGAAGGGCATCCGTGTGTTAAACGGCCTTTTGTGCGTAGGCCCGATCGGGCACTGGCCCGCCCGATCGGGTGAAAGTTCAATTATTCTTAGCTCAGATTTTGTGGCTCACCCGATCAACCGCCCGATCGGGCAACATAATTTTGATCGGGTACTCAAGTCGCGGACCTGATCGGGCGAGGGGTGCCCGATGCCGTCGGGTGGGAGTACTTTTTGACTGACTTTGACTTTTGACTTTTGCTCATCCACCCGATCGGGCAAGGTATTTTTGATCGGGTGCCAGGGTTGCGCACCCGATCGGGCACACCTCACCCGATTGGATCGAGTGTTCCTCAATTTCTTTCTTCAGCACACTTTTACGCCCGCCCGATCTCATCGGGCGAACTACTCTTCAGTAAGTAGCTCGCCTTTTTGCAAGTTTGGGGCAAGCATGGCTCAATTTTCTCCTCAAATAGCATATCTACACATCAAAACACACAAGATCTAGGAACACATTAGTACCCTCACGCTCTCTCACATGCTACAAACTACGAAATAAGGGAAAAGAAAAACTAACTAACGGATACGGGTTGCCTCCCGCAAAGCGCTGGTTTATGAAGGTCCCGCACGACCATATACCTCTCTAGACAGATGAATCAAGTGGGGAGGAATCAAAGCGGATTTCCTCCACACAACCAACAAAAGCACCCTTATGGTACAGCTTCAGACGCTGTCCATTGGCCTTAAACTTCTCTCCTTTTTGGTTGGTAACCTCGATGGCACCATGTGCCTTTACTTCTGTCACCTCAAATGGTCCAGACCATCGAGATTTGAGCTTTCCAGGAAACAGTCTCAACCTGGAATTGAACAATAAGACCTTGTCGCCAACCTTGAACTCTCGTTTTCCTATCATCTTATCATGCAACTTCTTAGTTTGCTCTTTGTAGAGCCTGTGATTCTCATAAGCATCCAAACGGAGCTCATCCAACTCATTGAGTTGAAGAAGTCGCGCTTCACCTACAGCTGTCAAATCAAGGTTAATCTCTTTGACCGCCCACGCAGAAAGATACTCCATCTCAACTGGTAGATGGCAAGCTTTGCCATAAACTAGTCGATAGGGTGTGGTACCCAAAGGAGTCTTAAAAGAAGTGCGGAGCGCCCAAAGAGTATCATCAAGTTTCAAAGATCAATCTTTTCGAGCTTTAATGACAACTTTCTCAAGGATCCTCTTAATTTGCCTATTAGACACTTCTACTTGGCAGCTAGTCTGAGGGTGATAGGCAAGACCGACTTTGTGGGTGACTCCATGTTTTTTCAATAGGGCCTTGAAGGTGCTCTTATGAAAGTGAGAACCTCCATCACTAATTACAACATGGGGGACACCAAAACGGGGAAAGATTATTTTCTTAAACATCTTCATCACAACCTTGGAATCATTGGTTGGTGATGCTATAGCTTCTACCCATTTAGTCACATAGTCTACGACCACTAAAATATACCTATTCCCACAAGAGGTAGGAAAGGGTCCCATAAAATCAATCCCCCATACATCAAAAGGTTCGACCTCTAAAATCCCACTCTGTGGCATCTCTTTCCTTTTTGAAATATTACCCGTCCTTTGACAAGCATCGCAAGACAAACAAAAGGCACGGGCATCTTTATAAATCGAAGGCCAATAGAAACCACTATGTAAGACTCTAAAACCAGTCGCTTGGGAACCTAGATGACCACTAGAGGGCATACTATGACAGTGGAGTAAAACACCTTCTATTTCCCAAGCAGGAATGCAACGACGAAACATCCCGTCGGAGCACATCTTATATAGGAAAGGATCCTCCCAAAAATACATTCTAGCCTCATGATAAAACTTTTTGCGCTGCTGATATGTAAGATTGGGAGGATGAGAACCACTAACACAATAGTTAGCAAAATCAGCATACCAAGGAGATTTAGAGGACACAGAAAACAAGTGATCATCAGAAAAAGAGTCATCTATAGGAGGGTCAAAAGGTGATCCAAACCTCAACCTAGAAAGGTGGTCGGCGACCACATTCTCAGCACCCTTCTTATCTTTGATTTCCAAGTCGAACTCTTGCAGCAAAAGAATCCATCTGATGAGTCAAGGTTTGGCCTCCTTCTTGGCCATCAAGTACTTTAAAGCAGCATGATCAGTGTGTACTATAACTTTCGAACCTATCAGATAGGTTTGAAATTTGTCCAATGCATAGACTATGGCTAGCAACTCCTTCTCTGTCGTAGCATAATTAACCTGGGCTGGATCCAAGGTTTTGCTAGCATAGTCAATAACATGGAGTAGCTTATCCTTCCGCTGACCAAGTACTGCCCCTATTGCATAATCACTAGCATCACACATGATCTCGAAAGGGAGATTCCAATCTGGAGGTTGTATAATAGTGGCAGTGATCAAAGTTGTCTTTATCCTGTCAAAAGACTCCAAACAATCATTAGTAAAATCGAACGTGGCACCCTTTAGCAACAATAAAGTGAGGGATTTCGCAATTTTCGAAAAATCTTTGATAAACCTGCGATAAAACCCCGCATGACCAAGGAAACTCCTCACTCCTTTGACATTCATTGGAGGGGGAAGTTTCTCGATCACCTCAATCTTTGCTCTATCCACTTGGATGCCACGCTCAGAAATCAAGTGACCTAAAACGACACCTTCATTCACCATGAAGTGACATTTTTCCCAATTAAGCACGAGGTTTGCCTCAACACATCTTTTAAGCACTTTGGACAAATTATGCAGGCAAACAACAAAATCAGAACCATAAACACTGAAATCATCCATAAACACTTCCATGATATTTTCAATAAAATCAGAGAATATGGCCATCATGCAGCGTTGGAAAGTAGCGGGAGCGTTACACAATCCAAATGGCATCCTGCGATATGCGAAGGTGCCATAAGGACATGTAAACGTAGTCTTTTCCTGATCATCTGGATGGATGGGGATTTGGAAAAAACCAGAATATCCATCTAGATAACAGAAATAGTTATGTTTGGCTAGCCTTTCCAACATCTGATCAATAAAGGGGAGAGGGAAATGGTCTTTCAGAGTGGCATTATTAAGTCTACGATAATCAATGCACATACGCCACCCTGTGACAGTCCTAGTGGGAATCAAATCACCCTTTTCATTTTCAACAACAGTGGTCCCCCCCTTCTTGGGAACCACTTGCACAGGACTGACCCACTTCGAATCAGCAATGGGATAAATGATCCCTGCATCATACAGTTTCATAATTTCTTTCTTCACCACCTCTTGCATATTAGGATTCAAACGTCTCTGAGGTTGAATGCAAGGGCGGTGATCCTCTTCCAGATTAATACGATGCATACAAAAATCAGGACTAATGCCCTTCAGATCATCAATACTATACCCAATAGTCTTCTTGTGTATACGAAGCACAGTAAGTAAGCTTTTCAATTGGCTATTTGTGAGTTTAGTACTGACAATCACAGGACACTCTTCCTTATCATCTAAAAATGCATACTTCAAATGAGAGGGTAGTGGTTTGAGTTCCACCTTAGTTACCTGAGGAGTAGAACTGGAGCATACACTTTCAAGTACCACAGTTTCCTGTTTCTGTTCAGCTCCATGACCCTCTAAATCAGCAAGACAGGCATCAACATCAGTATCGATGCCTAAGGGGTCACTCTCAGTCAATGCTACCTCCAATGGGTCAGCATCACGTATCTGCTGAAATGCAGACATCATAACTTTGTCTACCACATCTATCCTGCAACAAGATTCTTCAAGCAAAGGAGACTTCATAGAATTGGTTAGTTTAAAAGTGACAGTATCATCACCAAACCTCAAAGTCAAAGACCCTGACTTGACATCAATAACAGCACCTGCAGTGCACAAAAATGGTCTGCCCAAAATAATAGGAATTTGGGCATCCTCCTCCATATCCAATACAACAAAATCCACAGGAATGTAAAACTTTCCCACCCTAACAGGGACGTCTTCTAAAACACCTAGAGGGTATTTTATAGAACGGTCAGCCATCTGCAAAGTAATTTGAGTGCACTTAAGTGCCCCCATATTCAGTTTATTACAGACAGACAATGGCATGACAGACACAGATGCACCTAAATCACATAAAGCTTTATCAATAAAAAGTGCACCTACATGACAAGGGATGGAAAAGCTACCAGGATCTTTCAATTTAGGTGGAGATTTATTTTGCAAAACAGCACTACACTCTTCAGTGAGTGCGACTCTATCTACCCCACCAAAATCTCTCTTTTTAGTGATCATCTCCTTCAAAAACTTAGCATAAACAGGCACTTGAGAAATAAGTTCAGTGAAAGGAACCGTTACCTCAAGGTTCTTGACCATAGCCAAGAACTTACCAAGTTGTTGATCCACCTTGGACTTTTGCATTCGATGAGGAAAAGGCAACCTTGGTGTAAAAGGTGTATCAGAAACCTTCTCCTTCTCCTTCTTCTTTTCTGCCTGTTCAGCTGTTTCAGATAGTTCGACATCAGACGTCGAATTCTTCTCCAATTCCTTCTCTACTACCTCCTTCTCCTTGCTAGGGACAGTATCATCATCAACGGGCATAGGAGGAGCAGCATAAGCAGTGCCACTACGAAGAGTAACGGCATTTGCTTGCTCCCTATGTGTAGGTTGCCCTGGCAATTGTCCCAGCTGCCTCTGTGCATTAGTTTCTGCCAATTGAGCAATCTGGGTCTCGAGAAGTTTTATGTGCTTCTCTTGAGCCCTTTGTGCATCCTCATTGGCTTTCTGCATAGCCAACAACTGTCTCTCTTGAGTTTTCTGTGCCTCCTCATTTGTCTTTTGCATAGACAATACTAGTTTCATCAGTTCAGAAGTGCTAGGCTCTTATGAGGTTGCATTTTGTGGTGCTGGCTGATAATTTTGATGGGCAGGTCTTTGGAAACCAGGGGGATTGTGAGAATTCCCTTGGTTTTGGTAGTAGTTGGGTTTTGGGTTGTTATGTGGAGGTTGATAGGAATTTTGTGGGGGATGGTAGGAATTTTGTGGCTGTGGGTTCTGAGCGTTGTTACTTCTATAGGAAAGAAGTGGGTTGTCTTTCCAACCAGGATTGAATGTGTTAGAGTAGGGGTTATTTGGCTGTCTTTGCTGAAAAGCATTCGCCTGCTCCATCTGATTCTGACTGAACTGACAATCATGGCCGAAGTGACCCTGAATACCACACACCTCGTAGTAAGATGAGGTGATGGGTACAACTGCTTACATAGCGTTGATGCTCATAGGCGGAGGTGTTGAACTAGAGGACTTCATTGTTTGTAGTTGCTGAGTTAGTTGCGCCATCTGAGATGTAAGCAATGAAATAGCGTCAACTTCAAGTACCTTCTTAGTCAAACTCCTAGATGATGAGTCGTCATTGGCTGCGAGATTTGCTAGGAAGTCATAGCCCTCATCAACTGCCTTGTCTAAAAAGACTCCTCCTGCAGACGAATCAACAGTACTCTTCGTCTGAGGCTGCAAACCATTATAAAAAGTCTGCGTCAGAAACCACTTGTCCATATTATGATGTGGACATTCCCTCTGTAGGTCTCTGAATCTAGTCCACGCTTCCCTCAATGTCTCATCTGGCTCTTGGGAAAACGTGGCCAACTTGTTTCAGATTTCTGCTGTTTTTGTGGGAGGGTAATACTCATGAAGAAATGCAGCATAAATCGCCGGCCATTCTGTCTCAGGGATATCACTGAACCACCTTTGAGCCTTGTCTCTGAGTGAGAACTCAAATAACATAACTTTCAGCTGCTCAGGTGTGACTCCTTGATGTTTAACAGTTCTGCAGATTTGTTGGAATCTCTGCAGATGGTTGGCCGGATCTTCAGAAGGATGCCCACTAAACTGATTCCGCTGCACCATATTAATTAGTGCAGGTTTGATTTCAAAAAATTTCGCAGCAATAGTGGGCATCTGTGGACCTGTGGGTATGCCTTCAGGATTAGGCACCCCATATGATTTCAGTGACTTCGCCATTGGTAATGTAGAAATCTCTGAATCTGGTTTCTCTTGATCAAATTCTGCTCTAAGATCCTGAAGTATTGCTTCTGTGTCGGGATCTCCAGGAATAATATGAGTTTTCTTTTGATACATGGACATATAATAGAAAACGACAAGATAACCATAAGAACGGCCTCAATTGGAACGGGAGGTTCCAATGAGGCAAAAAGAAGTACGCTAATTTAACGAATAAAAACTAGAAAACTAGCCGTCTCCCTGGCAACGGCGCCAAAATTTGATAGGATTTAGTCGTATCACCTATTCAAAGATAAACCTACAGTCCTTTAACTAAGGTAGTCAATGGAAGCAGGGTCGAATCCGCAGGGAGACAGAGTTTCTATATTAATATTCAATCAACTAACTACTTCAGATGAAAACAGGGAAGAGTTAACTGAACTAATGATTAAACTAAGGAAGACGAATTAAACCGAGGATTTAACTATGGAATAAAAGCCTAGGGTATTAGGTCGGTCCACCATGCTTATACCAATCAAACAAGGTCAACTACTATCAAAACCTGAGTCAAGAGTCGAGGGATTAGAGCATGTGTCGAGCTATGGTTAAGACTCAACGCTCATAGTTCAACATACGCCGCATGTTCACTAACGTAATCAGAACTACTGATGTGTCCTAGGCCTTTAGTCGTAGGACGGATCTGTGCAAACAACTATTAACCACAAGCAATCAATGAAATTGGCCACTAACATTAATTACTAATCAAGAACAAACCACACCACAATCACTCTAATCAAGCCCTAGGAATCAATAGGAGTCTAAATAACAATCATGGTATAAACATGGCTTCCCTATCTAACACCCTAGAAAGAGAACTACTCAGACATGATCGAATTGACAATGACAAAGCTAATTGAAAACCCTAAGAATTGCATCATGAACTAATCGAATAATAAGCAATTAAACTAAAGCAATTGAGAGATAAGAATAAAGCAATAAGAAAGATGATTACCAAATTGACGGAAAGCGGGAACTTTAATTGAATTGAAATAGTATTCGAATCTCTTCTACAATGGAAAACTATCAAAACTAGGCTAAGAGCTCTCTAATTGTTCAATAGAATAAAAGATACAAATAAAAACAACTTAAAAAGTATTTATAGTTTCTAAAAAAGCAATAACATAGAATGGGGGAAAACGCAAAATCGCGTCCCTCGTGTCGTCCGCCCGATCGTGCAAAGGGCCGCCCGATCGGGTCTGGGAACATACTTCCAGCAGCAAGAAAAATGTACGCACCCGATGAGATCGGGCAACTCTCACCCGATCGGGGCCGCAAACCCAGCACCCGATCGGGCAGGGCCACCCGATGCCATCGGGTGGTTGTCTTCTTCAGCTCCCAGAAAAGCAGCAGAATTTGGCCAAGTGTAAGTCCGCCCGATCGGGCGGAAAATCTGATGTTCTGGCCTAAAATACTCGTACCCGATCGGGCAGTGGTTGCCCGACCCGATCGGGCGAAGCTTCTTTCTTTCTAGCTTGGCCTCAGACCCCAAGTCCTTGACAATTCTTCTTCACAACGGGGGTCCGAATACCATCTTGAGACCGCCAATATACCTCATAACCTTCCGCTATAATGTGGTGATCAAAACATCAAGTAAATAGGGAGTTTTTCCCTAAAAACCTGCAAAATGATATGGAACACACAAACCACAACTATATCGAAATAGTTAGCATAAATAGCTCCTAAGAGCGTCAATATCGCATAATTTGGCTTGTAAAGAAAGGGAAAAACTCTATAAGAAATCAATATATCATACCCTTTACAGCGTTGTACTTGATTTTCAAGCTTTCATTTTCTTGTAGAAAGCAACTCCTTTGTCCCTTCAACTCTTTTACCTCACATTGAAGTGTGTGCACTTCACCCTAAAGCACCTTCTTATACCAGATTAGTTGGTTGATCACCAACCTTTGTCATTCCACCAGATTAGTTGGTTGATCACCAACCTTTGTCATCCCTCGTGTTCTTTATCAAACTACTTAAAATACATGCAGCCCCTCCTTTCAGTCTCTGGCTCATAAAATTTGCAAGCTACAAACCTCCTACCCGAATTCCTCTCAGTCCATGACTGTTTTCGAGCTATCGGGAGCCCACAATGGCATTTTGGTAGAAATCCTTCAAAGTCACCCATACCTTCCAAACCAAAGATTTCAATTTCAGTATTACAAAAAATGTAAACCCTAGATCCTTTGTAAATTGGAACCACCCATATAGTAAATTTTAGGGAGGTAAAGAGGAGAACGAGAATTACCTGAAAATTCCAGAAAAATTCGATGTTTTCAAACCTTTAGAGATCTTCAATGGTGGCAGAGATGGAAAAAAATGAGGGGGGAAGATAAGTTTGGATGCAGGGAAATAAAACATATATAGGCAGGCGAAGGAAAGTGAAAAGTTTGGAGGGAAAATCAAAGGTTATAACTGAAGTGGGGCCCACAAGAAAATGATGTTAGGCAACTTCCGTGAAATGGTGGGAGTTTATAAACGTTTTGTAAACTTGTGGTAACTTATAAAAAAAACATAAAGGTGTGAGTTTACAAATATTGGGCAAACTTAAGGTGGTTCTGTGCAAATTTTCCTAAAAAAGATTTGTTTGTCCATTTGAAACGTGCCGCCTGGCTTGACGCGCGTCAGAGCTGCATGGGCAGTTTCTTTTTTCTTTCTTTTTGATGTTGAAACAAACTTTTCTCTCCCTTTCTCTTTGTCGTTTCATCTGTTTTTTTATTTATTTTTTGCCTTTTTCTCTCCACTTTTGCCAGTTGAGTTTTCTCAATTTAATCTCAGTTCACCGAGATTTATGAGAAACTCTCAATTGATGAGAATTCTCAATTCATCCATTAAGAAGAATTTTTAATCTCAAAAAATTCTCTATTGAATTGAGATTTTCTCAACTCACTCATTAAGGGTGCTCTAAAATCTAACCCTAGGTCCTTAGAGCATGTACAATGGTGTGGTTTTAATTAGTCTAAGAATTCTAAGACCAAATCTTAAATAGTTTTACCATTGTAGACAATTAGTCTAGCTTTAAGAAAAAAAAGATGGTCCCAACTGCCAGACCACCCTTAACCTTGGATGGCGTGCATCTACCAGTAAGAGTTAGACGCGTGGCAAGATGAATATAGGTGATTAAATTTTTTTTTCCAGTTTTACAGTGTAAAACGACTGGGAAAAGGAAGCAATTGATTGCGTTTAACAAAAAAATATTCTGTCAGTGGCCTGACGCGCGTCAGGACTACTGACAGATTCTCTCAAATCTGTTTAAATGGGTGACGCGTGGAACTGCTCCTGCTTGAATGCCTGCTTTCCTCTCTTTCTTTCTCCACTTGCATACTCATTCTTTTTGGATGTATTTAACGGTAATATTTTACCCAAAAAAAACTTTATAACGTTAATAAAAACAATTGTGTTAATATTTTTTATAAAAAAAATCTACCAACGGTCATATTTTTTTTGCCTATAAATTGAGCCTAAATTTGACATAATTTCACACACTTCTTTCTAACATATTTTTCTTTCTACTTGTTTTCTCCTACCAAATATCATTTATATCACCCAACTAAGTCATTTTATTTATATTTTCATAAAATGGATTTAAATAATCCAAATTATGGAAATAATTCATACTCCCAAAATAATCCAGATCACCAACAAAATTTAAATTATGGAAATAATCCTTACTCCCAAAATAATTCAAATCACCTACAAAATTCCCCAAACAATTTCCAAATCGATCCAAGCGTTCTACAAAATCCGGAATTTCAAAGGATGTTTTTATATTTTCAAAGTCAATCAAATAACCAAAATTCTCAATCTATTCCTAGCGTTACTAACAATCCTAATTTATTTCCACAACAATCCACACAACAAGCCCCACAAAGTTCTCATCATTTCTCCCAACATCAAGAGCAAGTTCAACCGTTTTTGCCAATGTCACTACAACACGAGAAATCTTCATCGACTCCGAGAGGGGATGGAAACAATAATAGATACCATGAAGATGATATTGTAGAAATCCCTTCACAAGAAGTTCAAAATGCTTCTAATTCAAAGAAAGTGACAACACCAAAACTTCAATGGAGTGTGGTGGAAGACCAAACGTTCATCTCAGCGTATCTAGAGTGTGGAGCCATGGAGGAGACGTGTTGAAGGGAACTGACCAAAATGGTGATGGTTTTTGGGGTAGAGTGCATGGGTCGGGGTGTATTGCAAGGCGAAGAGGATAAAAGGGTCCGATTGCAATGAAGAAGACGTCAAGACTGAAGCGCGTGAAATTCGGAGAAAGGAAAACAATGGGAGCCGATTTGTATTAGAGCATGCGTGGAATCTAGAGAATACCCGAAATGGTCGGATGACACTGAAATGAGTGAAGTTTTGAAAACGTTTTGTCCCGGATACTCCTGGTGAAGAAGGTAGGAGCTCAAAGCGTCCCGACGGTGTGAAAAAAGTTAAGAGCAGAAGACAAAGTCAAGCAACGGTATCTAGCTCACCATCCTCTTTAGAATTTGAGAGGAGAGTTAGTTTGGGAGAATAATTGCTTCAGTATCAAAAGGAGCGTGATGCCACCAGAGAAGAAAAGAAAGAAGATTTAAGATTTGGAATATACTTATGTCTAAAGCCTCTCTTAATTCAGATGACATGGAGATGTATGAAAAACTTACCTTAGAATTTAAGCATAAATATCTTTAGTTTTTTTTTAGGTTTAACTTATTAGAATTACATGGTTGAAGATTATATAGAATGGAGTCAATCAGTTGATGCACAACATGAAACTGAAGAAGAGATAGTGCCCCGCACTAGGAACTATGTTCCTAGGAAGCATGAGGAAGCTCATGAAAGACTATTTCATGACTACTTCAACAATGAACCTCTATATCATGAGAATATGTTTCGTCGGGGGTTTCGAATGCACAACCATCTTTTTCTTCGCATTGTTGAAGCTGTAAAAACGAACAATGTGTTCTTCACTCAAAGACTCGATGCTATTGGCAGGTTGGGTGCATCTCCCCTACAAAAATGCACAGCGGCTATCAGAATTTTAGCATATGGTTCAGCTTCTTATGCTGTCGACGAGTACGTGAAAATTGCTTCAAGTACCGCAAGAGAATGTCTTCTTCATTTTGTCGAAGGGGTAATTTCTCAATTTGGACCGGAGTATCTAAGGAAGGCTAATCCAAATGATATTGAGCGTCTCTTACATGAAAGCACGCGTCGAGGTTTCCCAGGCATGATGGGAAGCATCGATTGCATGCATTGGAACTGGAAAAATTGTCCTCGAGGTTGGAAAGGAATGTATCAGGACAGAAGCAAACTGCAACAATAATATTAGAAGTGGTAGCTTCAAGCGACTTATGGATATGGCATGCTTTTTTTGGCACTCCGGGTTCATGTAACGATATAAAAGTAGGAGAGAAAAATAAAAGACCAATTAAAACTAACCCACCCATTGTGAGTATTAATGGATGAGTTGGTATAGAGTTGGTGAGATATGAGGTGTAAGAAGGAGGAAAGGAGAGAGAATGAGAAATATGGTAAGACTAGTGAGATGCTAGTCTTACCATTGTTCTTTCTTTTTTTTTAAGAAAAAAATTATAGGTCCTTAAAGGTGCAAAAACTCAATAATTTAGGTCCTTAATGTGAGCTTAACTCGTTTAATTTAGCTTAAGTTAAGTTAATTCGATATCTGTTTTCAGTCGAAGAGAAGACGCCGGTCTCACCCATGCTTTTCACTCTCTCGTATTATATCCCCCCTCGAACAGCACCACTGACTCGACGGCATCGGCAGCATCAACCTTACCTCCCTCACCGACAATGGGTGGAAGGCCGCGTTGGTAGGGTTTTGGTGGTGGTTTTCAGAGCTTCCATTAAAGCTCCCATTTCAAAACTCCAATTTGGCAACTTCATTCATTCTTTGCACCAATCATCATCACCATGTCCAAACTACCTATATTAATGACCATTCCTCGTTTCAATTTCACTCATTACCGCCCAATTATCTCTTTCTTTACAATCTCCAACAATTTCACACACACTTATCATTACCCTCTTCCTCCTTCTCTCAATCTATTCTCCTCCTTTAAAAAGACTCCATTTTTCTCCACCTTATCAGTTTCTGCTTCTTCAACTTCTTCAACCCGACAAGGCCCTGTATCGATCCGGAAGAGAACGAAGAAAGCCCGTCATGATGCACCTGAGAACATACTCAAAGGCAAACTTGACATGTGTTCCAAACACAATAACCTTCATGAGGCTCTTCATTTGTACAATGCTGCTAGAGTTGATGGTACTCCTCTTTCTATTCATCACTACAATGTGCTTCTTTATTTATGTTCTTTATCTGCTGCTGATTCTAAGAATAGTAGTGATTCATTTGATAGTTTACAAAAAGGTTTTGAGATATTTAAGCAAATGGGTATTGGTCAAATTGCTCCAAATGAGGCTACTTTTACTAGTTTGGCTAGATTAGCTGCTGCTAAGGAAGACCCACAATTGGCTTTTGATTTTATTAAGCAGATGAAGGTTTGTGGGATTTCTCCTAAGCTTAGATCGTATGGACCGGCGTTGTTTGGGTTTTGTGAGAAGGGGGATGCTGATGGAGCTTACAAGGTGGATTCTCATATGGAAGATTGTGGGGTGGTGCCTGAGGAGCCTGAACTTTCTGCTCTTTTGAAGGTGAGTATGGATGCGGGGTTTGGAGATAAGGTGTATGAGATGATGCATCGGTTGCGTGCTAGTGTGAGGCAGGTGTCTGAAGAGACTGCTAAGGTAGTGGAAGATTGGTTTGTATCTGAGATGGCTAGTGGTATTGGGATTGAGAATTGGGACGTGGAAAGGGTGAAGGAAGGTGTGATCAAGGGTGGAGGAGGTTGGCATGGGCAAGGGTGGCTTGGTAGTGGTAAGTGGAAGGTGGTTAAGGCCGAGATGGATAAGAAGGGTGTGTGTAGTTCTTGTGGGGAAAAACTTGTATGCATTGACATTGATCCTAAAGAGACTGAAAGTTTCGCTAGTTCATTGAGTTCCTTGGCATGCCAAAAAGAAAAACGAGCTAACTTTTTGCAGTTTCAGGAGTGGCTTCAAACTCATGGACCTTTTGATGCAGTTGTGGATGGTGCCAATGTAGGCTTAATCAATTCTCGTACCTTTAGCTTTAGGCAGCTTAGTAGTATTGTGAAGCAATTACAACAAGTTAGCCCTTCTAAGAAATTGCCTCTTGTCATTCTTCATAGGAGTCGTGTTTATGGTGGCCCAGCTGAAAATCCTAATACAAAGAAGTTGTTGGAGAGCTGGAGGAAGGCTGGTTCTCTTTATGCCACTCCACAAGGCTCAAATGATGACTGGTATTGGTTATATGCTGCTGTTAATTGCAAGTGTTTGTTGGTTACGAATGATGAGATGAGAGACCACTTGTTCCAGCTGCTCGGAAATAGCATTTTCCCTCGGTGGAAGGAAAAGCATCAGGTCAGGATGACAGTCTCAAAAGATGGTCTTGCCCTCCACATGCCTCCTCCGTATTCCATTGTGATTCAAGAATCTGAAAGAGGTAGTTGGCATATACCTACGGTAACAGGTGATGACCTGGATACACCTAGACGGTGGCTTTGTGCTACGAGAGCCACTAGAACTAGATCCCAGGTCCAGTTGCAATTGTCCGATATGTTCTCAACAGGATGATCATATCATGGATAGAAACTACAGAGAGAGACAAAAAGGATCGTGTTGCTGGTGGTTGCTGCTGTAGGTTCCGGTAGTTTACCGGAAGTGGTAATAGTACTTTGGAATTGATAGCTCCTAGCATGCATATTTTGTTTTACGTAGGGGAAGAAAGTTTCCCTTGATTAATTATTTCTATTGCCTCCTCCAAAATATAAATTATTTTCCAGATTTTACAAGCGCATCTCATCCTAATGTGTGCAATGTCAAATTTAGTTATCTATTTTGTTTGTTATCCACCCGTCATATATTTCGCTTAATCAAGCTAGGAATTGGCCTTTGAAAAACTTCTTATAAAAATGGATTATGAAATATGTTAATGCCTGATGTGCTGTGAAATATTGATTGTTGGTTGCAAGTGTTTTACTAGTGTATGTCTTTTGAATCGAGTACAACAAGCTGTTGGACTTTAGAGATCGGAGTTTTTAGTTTGGTGAACTGTTATCGTGAACTGAATGAAGTTGAATAGGTGTTGAATTCCAGAATGGGCTTCTTTGGTGTATTCTTTGTGACATTGGATCATAAACTCGCTTTCTTTATCCTTCAATTAGGGTTAGTCTTCTCGTAAACTGGCTCTCTTTACCCATCAGTCTTATTTTGCTGCAGTAAGTTTGTGTGCTTAATAAAGAATTTGCTTTGTTTGCCATTTGCTTCATGGAAACAGATAGCTATAAGACAAAGATAGGAACAAAATCAACAATCGTGTCAGTTTGGATCCCCTGGCTGTATAGTTTGGAGATTCCGAGATGGATGTGACATTATATACGACAAGTAGAGATGTTGATTCCAGCCTTATTAACTTGGAGTTACAAATTATTATATTAGTTATAAATTAATAGCAGTTGTAATAGAACGGTGGTAATTTTGCTATTAAATATCTAAGGTGAGCTTAGAATCTGCTTTCAAAGTGGTAATAAATCTCGTAACAAATCATTGTTTTTCCTGATTGGTTTTTCTATTTATTAGGAATCGCTGTTGTTCGTTATCAGTTTGTCATGGACGCTTAAACCCAAATCTCAGATGATAATGTAAAGATGGAAATGGAATTCATTTTATACCCCATGCTCTATTTCATCCATAGAATTTTATCTGTAAAACTCCTTGATTTGATCACCTTGTTTTGATCAAACAAGCTAATGTATTCCCTTGTACCAAATGAAAAAAAGATGATTGATGGAAATGTGAACTGTAGACATCATAGTTAATGGTAACCATTCATCGATTAGATAGATTATTTTTTCCTTTAAAGACGAGGCTTTCAATTCAGAAAAGGTAGCATCTAAAAATGTGTGAATTGCTTGCAACTTCTGTCCTTAAGACTTGGCATTTCTATGCAAGTTTCAAGTCTATGACTCCTAAGCTCCTAGCCTTCATCTTTAACCAACAAGAAGTAAGGTAGGGGCCGATATGGTGATGAAATTGGTGATATGTTGAAGAAGGTGCTGCTGTGGTTGGGAACACATTTTATGTTGGTGTAAGGCAACACATAGTTACACTTGGTTATTGGGCAGGTTGGACCAGCTTGCGGTTTGATCATTAGTGAGTCACCTTGTTGATGGGCTTAAGTGGGTTGTGGGTCAATAGCAGAGCAATTAAAATAGAGGTGTAAGGAAATAGGGGATAAGAGAGAGAGAAAAATAATCTCAAGTAAAAACTTAAACATAGGCTGATTCTTTTTGTACCCTTTCTTTTGCTTATAGAGCAACCCTATCCAGTAACCAGGTCCAGAGGTTTAGTGGTAGTTGGCGCGGTGGTTAGGGTGTGATGATGGTGGTAAGATTCGATGCAAGATGGCAAGATGGGGAACGGTGTTGTGGTGGGTCAAGCAATTGTAAGATGGTTGTGGGAAGGGGTGGGAGCTGAATACTTGACTTCAGGGGGAGTCGAAACCTGAGGGAGTAGGGGGATGAGAATCAGAAAGTAGGAGTTGGGTGTACCTTTGTGCAATGATTTGGATTTTTGAGACAGAAAACTAAGAGATAAATATGAAGATTTGATTGATTAACTGAAAGATACAGAAAATAGCGAGGGATCATCAAGCTTTAGAGTGGCTCGACTCTCCCCAAAGCTACAAACTAAACGCAAACTATCTTCACTATTTCTTCATGACTTCTCTTATCTTATCTTCTCCTTAGGCAACTCTGATTTCCTCTCTCTCTCTTTCTCTCTCCTCTAATAATATTCTTTATTCTTTCCTCAAGCTACCCCTAACAGAAATAACAGGTTATTTTCCATGGTAACCCCTCCCTTTGGCCAGTTCATTTCACTCCATTAAGGAGATGTTGTTAAAGGGAATGTAAAAGAAATTAGAACCAAACACAAAGAAAGGAAACCGAGTGGCTTTTTAGTGGAGCTAGCCTAACTGCTGGTTTATTTATCTCATGCTCATGAATTCTTATGTTTCTTAAAATTACTTTTCAAGACGCAACAGGATGAAAATTAGATACTTCACATGAATCTCCTTTAAGCAAACTTAAGAGTTTCTACATTTTCCCCATTCATCACATCTACGGCAAAGCAATCCAAATGTTGTCTATATAATCGTATATTAGCCAATAAGAGTAATCTTAGTGGTTAACGAATTAACATTCTCTTTTGTAATCCGTCATAGAAGTTAGTAGGATAAGCCAGTTAATCTCTCCTGTTCTTGTTATATTGGAAAGTTTTATTTGGTTGTTCTAGAGAAAGGCTTTTGAGTTGTGGCTAGCCTTGTTGGGAAGTCAATAGGGCTTTTTAAAGTATCATGTTATCCATGGCATATAATGGAGATTTATTGCATCTTCTATGTATTGGTTCATTGAATCAGAAGAGCTGTTGCAGGGATCAATCTAACCCTCCCATCCTATTCGTCTATGCTAGGAGGTGTCACAACTTACAACTTACAAGGGTCAGAACTCAGAAGGGCATCTAAGGCATTCTAGTAACAAGTTAGTTATGTGATGACTCTGATGTAAGAATCAGTTAGTTATATGATTGTTCTCCTGTTACGATTTGTTAGAGGTAAAGTGGAGAAATTGTGGAGAGGAAGGAGGAAAGTAGATCATACAGAAAATTGTGGAGAGAGATTATTATGGGAGATAGTTTACTATGGAATGTGAACATTTGCATTCACCTAGTATCTTTGTGAATCTATATTAGGCCTTATTAGTGCTCTATTATTCCTAAAATTTCTGTGCTCATTAGCTGAATTATTAGCAGCCGTCCCGAGTACCACAGATCTCTCATATGACTGGGCTCGTAACAATGAATTTATTATGTTCTAGAGATCTGATATCTTTTCTTTAGAATGTTACTACCTTCTTCTTATATTGAAAATGCCCCCCTTCCCGACCGGGAAATATGAAAATTTACTTGAACTTGCCTTAGTGAAGTATATTAGTTGTGTCAATTGTCCAATGAATATTGTTCAATCGTCTATTATGTATGGACTGGTTGGTTTTAATTTGTAGGCCTTAGGTCTGTTCTCTTCGACATAAAATAGCTGAACCGGACTGAACTGAAATGAAATGAATAGTGCTATGTGGGAGTAAAAGTATTGTACACAAAACTGAAAATAAGCTATGGAGAATAGGCCTTTAGTGGCTTTATGTTCTTTCACTATGAAGTTATATTTTCGTTTCGTATGACTGTGTATTTATTATCTATGCCCTTCTCTCAAAGGGGATAAATCCTGCTGTGTGTGAAGCATATTGCTTGCTAGTGTGGCTTTATCTCTTTGACCAGGGAATTAGATGCTTTTAGAACATTGATTACTTGGTGTAACACTTCATATACTCTTCCGTTCTCCCTCCCCCTTCTTTGACTCTTCATGTATGTGTAAAAAGAGGAATCAAGAAACAAAAAATTTATTCGATCTTTTAGTTTCTCTAATATTAGCGGAACCACAATAATTTCCCAAAACAATCTGCTTGAGTGTCTTGATAAATTAGCTAGAGGAAGGAAGCCGACTAGAGAACTTGCAAGTTCAACGTTGTCGTGCTCGATTAGACCATTTGGATTTTGGAATTTGCAGTTGCAGATAATATATCTGAGTGGAGCAACACACGTTTGAAGCCGATTCTTGTGGACTATATGCTTTCAATGTCATATTATGAGAGTGCTGCAAAGTTGGCTGAAACTAGCAATTTACAGGTATCTTGGATATGTTAGTCTATAGATTTATTAGTGCAACTTTTTATGGATTATTGGTATGTTTGAGATTTTGTTTTGGGGGAAGGAGGGGGACGGTTTTAGTGGTGCATTAGGCTGAAGGCAGAGAAGGGTTTACCCAGTTATCCTCATTCCGGAACAGGATAAGGGAGTCTTAGGTGAGACCAATGTTATTAGAATAGGGATTACTGGAATGGATTTTAGAATTAAATCGTAAAATCGGATTGTAGATTCCACAGACATGTATAATCAAACTTTTTATGGATTATTGGTTTGTTTGAGATTTTGTTTTGGGGGAAGGAGGGGGACGGTTTTAGTGGTGCATTAGGCTGAAGGCAGAGAAGGGTTTACCCAGTTATCCTCGTTTCGGAACAGGATAAGGGAGTTTTAGGTGAGACCAATGTTATTAGAATAGGGATTATTGGAATGGATTTTAGAAGTAAATCGTAAAATCGGATTGTAGATTCTACAAACATGTATAATCAAGATGTTATACTCAAATTTTATTGAAACGTGCTCATATTATAAGTTTAACAAGATAATGATTTTAAAAATATGTGTTTACCCTTTAAATAGGCAATAATTGACCATATATATTTATTAATACCTTTGTCGCGGGTGATGATGTTTCCACGTTCAATTTTTTATGCTTCCACATAATCAACACAAATCAAGCATATGATCACGTGGAACCATCAAATTTTTTTACTCGAATCAATTCTGTAGAAAGGTAACTGGTAAAGTAGTCGTGATCTAGCACCGTGGGTTTAGTGTGCTATCCACCATCTGCATTGGGGCCTTTCTATTTCTGTTTTATTGGTAAGACTGTGATGTTTCTGCTTTATCAATTTTTTTTATAAATCTCCTTTTATTATTTGAATAGTGTATTTGTCAATGGAATGCTTGCTGAATTATTGTTTTAGTCACAAGGAAATTAACTGCAATATTCTTTTGTTTGGGTGGCAAAAATGAGAGACATACTTATGTAAAAACATATTCGGATTCATATACAACGGATATCTTTTAAAATGAGGTAGTTGTGATACTAATAGCTAATTGGATCTTGAATAGTCTTTTCCCTTTGAATTTCTTACTAATGAACATGATCTTTCATAGATCTGATAGAAGTTTAAAATTGTCGAGCATAGTGAACTTCAAATTTGAAAACAATTCTGTTTTCAATATCGTTATCACAATTTTGTGCTCTCTTGAGATGGAGAAGAAGTGTAGTGCAGTTTTTTTTTTCTTCTTATTTGGTGTTTTGGTTGTTGAATATGACCTTTTCATGTCAGGATCCTGTTGATATTGATGTATATCATGAAGCTAGAAGGGTAACCGAAGCTCTTCAAAATAAGGAGGTCGCTCTTGCATTAGCTTGGTGTTCCAAGAACAAGTCCAGGTTGAAGAAATCGAAGGTATATACTATTGTAGCATGATTTAAAGTACTCAATACTTTCAAAAAGTGCAATTTTTGGAGAAACATTATCGTCAAATATCTTGCTAGTTTATTCCAAATTTGCCATGAAATTCCTTTTTCTTTTTAATTTTGCTATTTGTCAAAGGGTGGCCTTACATAAGGATTATCTTGTGGTAATGCTAATAAAGGCCTTTGTAACGCAGTCATTATATTTAATTGCGTGTATATGTGCACATTGATACTCTAATAGTTTATCTGGAAATCTTGAGGAATAAAGGTGTAAGTAATTAAGTACCAGGTCTTAGAAGTGTACCATGGAATGGGCTCTGTTAATAGGCGACTTTTTGGAACCAAGGGTAGGGCTATTAGGTATACTTAATGATTGTCAGCATTCATTGCTCACAATGTTGTAAGATTCTAGTCTAGCAGACCTGCTCAGTAACAAAGCCTTCTGTCCTTATTTAGGAGGAGGAAAAGGGGGGGGGGGGGGAGAGAGAGAGTATTACTACCAGAGCATTCATCTGAGGAAATCAAGGAAGATGGCTCTGTTTGAATGCCCCAGTAGCTACTGATTTTGTGAAACGGTTAGAAATGTCTCAAGTGCTAGTCTGCAGTCAGAGCTTGTTACAGCTTAAACCTCTGCTCGTTATATTTCATAGGCTAGTAGGTTAGATGCTACTTTGCTCATTTTTTTGGAGACCCTTATTCCTCAATTACTTAGTTGTCCTGTGGAATGTGGGGAGAGGTTGTCATACATGGGATTAGGGACAAGTTGAAAAGATCTTCATATTGAGTTTTCAGATCTGATATATTATTTTCAAATGTGTTGATGCTGGGACGGTGATTGAATTTCAATGCGGTGTTTTATAATAACACCACTTTCCGTCACGTCAAAAACCTTATGGAGTTGACATCGTCTTAGTTGTCAAGCTAGGTTTTGCATCTGTGTCCCAAGTGCTCGTTTTTATTTTTATTTCTATTTTTATTTTTACTTTTAGCATGGCTTGATTCTTGTGAAAAATGTCAATAAGACCATGTATTCTTGTCAATCAGAATACAAGCACTTCTCTTTTGTGAGTGTTTGTCTTCGTTGATCTTTTATGCGTATTAAGAGAACTGTTAAGAAATTAACAAGGATTAGCTTTAGTGGATTAGTGCATTCAATGCGTAGAAGCTGGAGGGGATTTTTTAGGAGCCTTTAAGTTAAACATTCCAAAATAAAAATGAGATAGTCACTCCAGTGACTAGTAATAAACATTGTGTCAGTATGTAGTTATATCTCATGTATATGATTTCCCCCCAGGAAAAAAATACTCGCGTGTGTTTTCTGAGAAAATGACACTAAAATCATTATCATACTTATCTAAATTTTTTGTTGAATAGGTTTCTTTCTAGTTAATGTCTTGCAAATTGCATTCTGCATCAGTTTCCAATATGCTAATCACTTCCTTTCTCCATAAAGAAAGAAACATGCCACTACCTTCTCTTTGGTGGTAGAGCAAATTTGAGTTTCAGCTAGAATTCAAGAGTTCATAGGATTGGTTATAACAATAAGCGTGCAATTGCTTATGCTCGATAATATTTAGCACCTTGATTTGATCACCTTGTTTTGATCAAACAAGCTAATGTATTCCCTTGTACCAAATGCAAAAAAGATGATTGATGGAAATGTGAACTGTAGACATCATAGTTAATGGTAACCATTCATCGATTAGATAGATTATTTTTTCCTTATAAGACGAGGCTTTCAATTTTCAGAAAAGGCAGCATCTAAAATGTGTGAATTGCTTGCAACTTCTGTCCTGTAAGAGTTGGCATTTCTATGCAAGTTTCAAGTCTCTGAACCCATTTTTATTCTACAACTCTATGACTCCTAAGCTCCTAGCCTTCATCTTCAACCAACAAGAAGTAAGGTAGGGGCCGATATGGTGGTGAATTGGTGATATGTTGAAGACGGTGCTGCTGTGGTTGGGAACATTTTATGTTGGTGTAGGGGAACACATTAGTTACACTTGGTTATTGGGCAGGTTGGACCAGCTTGCGGTTTGATCATTAGTGGGTCACCTTGTTGATGGGCTTAAGTGGGTTGTGGGTCAATAGGAGAGCAATTAAAACAGAGGTGTAAGGAAATAGGGGATAAGAGAGAGAGAAAAATAATCTCAAGTAAAAACTTAAACATAGGCTGATTCTTTTTGTACCCTTTCTTATGCTTATAGAGCTACCCTATCCAGTAACCAGGTCCAGAGTTTTAGTGGTAGTTGGCGCGGTGGTTAGGGTGTGATGATGGTGGTAAGATTCGATGCAAGGTGGCAAGATGGGGAACGGTGTTGTTGTGGGTCAAGCAATTGTAAGATGGTTGTGAAGGGGTGGGAGCTGAATACTTGACTTCAGGGGGAGTCGAAACCTGAGGGAGTAGGGGGATGAGAATCAGAAAGTAGGAGTTGGGTGTACCTTTGTGCAATGATTTGGATTGTTGAGACAGAAAACTAAGAGATAAATATGAAGATTTGATTGATTAACTGAAAAATATAGAAAATAGCGAGGGATCATCAAGCTTTAGAGTGGCTCGACTCTCCCCAAAGCTACAAAATAAATGCAAACTATCTTCACTATTTCTTCATGACTTCTCTTATCTTATCTTCTCCTTAGGCAACTCTGATTTCCTCCCTCTCCCTTTCTCTCTCCTCTAATAAAATTCTTTATTCTTTCCTCAAGATACCCCTAACAGAAATAAAAGGTTATTTTCCATGGTAACCCCTCCCTTTGGCCAGTTCATTTCACTCCATTAAGGAGATGTTGTTAAAGGGAATGAAAAAGAAATTAGAACCAAACACAAAGAAAGGAAACCGAGTGACTTTTTAGTGGAGCTAGCCTAACTGCTGTTTTTTAATCTCACGCTCATGAATTCTTATGTTTCTTAAAATTACTTTTCAAGACGAAACAGGATGAAAATTAGATACTTCACATGAATCTCCTTTAAGCAAACTTAAGAGTTTCTACATTTTCCCCGTTCATCACATCTAAGGCAAAGCAATCCAAATGTTGTCTATATAATCATATATTAGCCAATAAGAGTAATCTTAGTGGTTAAAGAATTAACATTCTCTTTTGTAATCCGTCATAGAAGTTAGTAGGATAAGCCAGTAAATTTCTCCTGTTCTTGTTATATTGGAAAGTTTTATTTGGTTGTTCTAGAGAAAGGCTTTTGAGTTGTGGCTAGCCTTGTTGGAAATTCAATAGGGCTTTTTAGAGTATCATGTCATCCATGGCATATTATGGAGATTTATTGCATCTTCTATGTATTGGTTCATTGAATCAGAAGAGATGTTGCAGGGATCAATCTAACCCTCCCATCCTATTCGTCTATGCTAGGAGGTATCACAACTTACAGGGGTCAGAACTCAGAAGGGCATCTAAGTCATTCTAGTAACAAGTTAGTTATGTGATTACTCCGATGTAAGAAACAGTTAGTTATATGATTGTTCTGCTGTCACAATTTGTTAGAGGTAAAGTGGAGAAATAAGTAGAGGAGTATAGATAGGACAGGAAGGAGGAAAGTAGATCATACAGAAAATTGTGGAGAGAGATTATTATGGGAGATAGTTTACTATGGAATGTGAACATTTGCATTCACCTAGTATCTTTGTGAATCTATATTAGGCCTTATTAGTGCTCTATTATTCCTAAAATTTCTGTGCTCATTAGCTGAAATATTAGCAGCCGTCCCCGAGTACCACAGATCTTGCATATGACTGGGCTCGTAACAATGAATTTATTATGTTCTAGAGTTCTGATATCAATTCTTTAGAATGTTACAACCTTCTTATTATATTGAAAATGCCCCCCTTCCCTACTGGGAAATATGAAAACTTGACTTGAACTTGCCTTAGTGAAGTATATTAGTTGTGTCAATTTGTCAAATGAATATTGTTCTGTCGTCTATTATGTATGGACTGGTTGGTTTTAACTTGTAGGCCTTAGCCCTTATGGCCTGTTCTCTTCGGCATAAAATAGCTGAAATAAATACTGATATGTGAGAGTAAAAGTATTGTCCACAGCTGAACTAAACTGAATATAAGCTGTGGAGAACAACCCTTTAGTGGCTTTATTTTCTTTCACTATGAAGTTATATTTTCGTTTCGTATGACTGTGTATTTACTATCTATGCCCCTTCTCTCAAAGGGGATAAGTCCTGTTGTGTGAAGCATATTGCTTGCTAGTGTGGCTTTACCTCTTTGACCTGGGAATTAGATGCTTTTAGAACATTGATTACTTGGTGTAACACTTCATATACTCTTCCGTTCTCCCTCCCCCCTTCTTTGACTCTTGATGTATGTGTAAAAAGAGGAATCAAGAAACAAAAAATGTATTCGATCTTTTAGTTTCTCAAATATTAGCGGAACCACAATAATTTCCAAAACAATCTGCTTTTGAAAGTATTGATGCGAGTGTCTTGATAAATTAGCTAGAGGAAGGAAGCCGACTAGAGAACTTGCAAGTTCAACATTGTCCAGCTTGATTCGACCATTTAGATTTTGGAATTTGCAGTTGCAGATAATATATCTGAATGGAGCAACACATGTTTGAAGCGGATTCTTGTGGACTATATGCTTTCAATGTCATATTATGAGAGTGCTGCAAAGTTGGCTGAAACTAGCAATTTACAGGTATCTTGGATTTGTTAGTCTATAGATTGATTAGTGCAACTTTTTATGTCTTATTGGTTTGTTTGAGATTTTGTTTTGGGGGAAGGAGGGGAATGGTTTTAGTGGTGCATTAGGCTGAAGGCAGAGAAGGGTTTACCCAGTTATCCTCGTTCAGGAACAGGATAAGGGAGTTTTAGGTGAGACCAATGTTGTCAGAATAAGGATTACCGGAAGGGATTTCAGAATCAAATCGTATAATTGGATCGTAGATTCTACAAGCATGTATAATCAAGATGTGATACTCAGATTTTATTGAAACGTGCTCATATTATAAGTTTAACAAGATAATAATTTAAAAAATATGTGTTTACCCTTTACATATGCAAAAATTGACCGTATATATTTATTAATACCTTTGTCGCGGGTGATGGTATTTCCAACTTTTTTGATGCTTCCACGTAATCAACACAAATCAAGCTCATGATTACGTGGAACCATAATTTTTTTTACTTGAACCAACACCCCTTTGTCGCCATGGTTTAGTTATATAAATTTTTAAAGTCCTTGCTTGTAAAAACAGTTACCAGAATCGTTTATAGAATAGTATGGCTGTAGTTGCATAAATAGGATTTTACAATTTGAACCGAGCTTCTAACAGCTATGGGTGAGATCATTAGCCGTAAAAGTAAGCTAAAACGTAGAGAGTATCACGGTAACCTATTTGTTAAAATGTGTTGAATTTTGTAAGTCAGATATTATTATACTGGATTTCAATACCATGGTTGTAATGTCTTCTGCTTCCTTCATCCCTTTTGAAACTGTTCAGAATCTCGAGTGTGCTTCTTCTCTGAGGACTTTTAATAGTGTTCAATCCTTCATCACGTGGGTTTCTTCCACAGCCCTTTCTATGATGTCTGGCATGTCTTCAATTCTGTGGAAGGTAAAGTAGTCTTGATCTAGCACCGTGATTTTAGTGTGCTATCCACCATTACTTTCCTTCCACAGCCCCTTCTATGATGTTTCGCATGTGTTTAATTCTGTAGAAAGGTAAAGTAGTTGTGATCTAGCACCGTGGGTTTAGTGTGCTATCCAACATCTGTATTGGAGCCTTTCTATTTCTATTTTATTGGTAAAAATTTGATGTTTCTGCTTTATCAAAATTATATTTGTTTTTAAATCTCCTTTTATTATTTGAATAGTGTATTTGTCGATGGAATGCTTGCTGAATTATTGTTTTAGTCATAAGGAAATTAACTGCAATATTCTTTTGTTTGGGTTGCAAAAAGGGGAGACATACTTATGTGAAAACATATTTGGATCCATATACAACGGATATCTTTTAAAATGAGCTAGTTGTGATACTAATAGCTAATTGTATCTTAAATAGGCTTTTCCCTTTGAATTTCTTACTAATGAACATGATCTTTCATAAATCTGATAAAACGTTAAATTTGTCTAGTATAGTGAACTTTAAATTTGAAAACAATTCTGTTTTCAACATCGCTATCACAATTTTGTGCTCTCTTGGGATGGAGAAGAAGTGTAGTGACTGTAGTGCAATTTTTTTTTACTAATTTGGTGTTTTGGTTGTTGAATATGTATGTCATGAAGCTAGAAGGGTAATCGAAGCTCTTCAAAATAAGGAGGTCGCTCCTGCATTAGCTTGGTGTTTCGAGAAAAAGTCCAGGTTGAAGAAGTCAAAGGTATACTATTGTAGCATGATTTTGAGTACTCAATACTTTCAAAAAGTGCAGTTTCTGGAGAAACATTATCGTCAAATGTCTTGCTACTTTATTCTAAATTTGCCATGAAATTCCTTCTTCTTTTTAATTTTGCTATATATGTCAAAGGGTGGACTTACATAAGGATTATCTTGTGGTAATGCTAATAAAGGCCTTTGTAATGCAGGCATTATATTTTTTGCGTGTATATGTGCACATTGTTACTATTTCTAATAGTTTATCTGGAAATCTTGAGGAATAAAGGTGTCAGGACCATGTCTTAAAGGTGTGTCATGGAATGGGCTCTGTTAATATGTAACTTTTTGGAACCAAGGGCTATCAGGTATACATAATGATTTTCAGCATTCCTTGCTCGCATTGTTGTAAGCTTCTAGCAGACCTGCTCAGTAACAAAGCCTTCTATCCTTATTTAGGAGGAGGAGGGGGGTGTGGCGGGGGGCGGAAGTAGTACTACCAGATCATCTGAGGAAAGTTAAGTATACTTGTTATGCAAAAATCAAGGAAGATGGCTCTGTTTGAATGCCCCAGTAGCTACTGCTTTTGTGAATCGGTTAGAAATGTCTCAAGTGCTAAAATACGCAGTCAGAGCTTGTTACAGCCTAAACCTCTGCTCGTTATTTCATAGGCTAGTAGTTTGGGTGCTACTTTGCTCATTCTTTTTGGAGACCCTTCTTAATCTTCGATTGCTTAGTTGTCCTGTGGAATGTGGGGAAAGGTTGTCATACATGGGATTAGGGACAAGTGGAAGAGATCTACATATCGAGTTTCAGATCTGGTATACTTCAAATGTAGCTGACACCGTCTTAGTTGTCAAGCTAGGTTTTATTTTCATATGTAGTATCATTTTCAAATATGTTGATGCTGGGACAGTGATTGAATTTCAATGCGGTGTTTTACAATAACACCACTTTTGTCACGTCAAAAACCTTATGGAGTTGACATCGTCTTAGTTGTCAAGCTAGGTTTTGCATCCGTGTCCCAAGTGCTCGTTTTATTTTTATTTTTAGCATGGCTTGATTCTTGTGAAAATTGTCAATAAGACTTCGTATTCATGTCAATCAGAATACAAACACTTCTCTTTTGTGAGTGTTTGTCTTAGATGATCTTTTATGCATATTAAGACAACTGTTAAGAAACTAACAAGAATTAGCTTTAGTAGATTAGTGCATTCAATGCATAGAAGCTGGAGGGGATTTATTAGGAGCCTCCAAGTTAAACATTCCAAAATAAAAATGAGACAGTCACGCCAGTGGCTAGTAATAAACATTGTGTCAGTATGTAGTTATATCTCATCTATGATTTTCACCCAGGAAAAAATCCTCACGTGTTTTCTGAGAAAATGACACCAAAATCATTATCATATTTATCTGAAATTTGTGCTGAACAGGTTTCTTTCTAGTTAATTTCTTGCAAATTTGCAATCTGCATCAGTTTCCAATATGCTAATCACTTCCTTCCTCCATAAAGAAAGAAGCATGCCACTGCCTCCTTTTTGGTGGTAGAGCAAATTTGAGTTACAGCTAAGACTTCAAGAGTGCATAGGATTTGTTATAACAATATGCGTGCAATTGGTTATGCTCGATAATATTTAGCACCTTGGGATTGCTTTCAAGAGCAGCTTCTTATAAGTGTTATGAATCACGGGGGGGGGGGGGGGTTTACATCATTTGTATCACTGTGCATGTGGGATAATTACAGATTCATAGATGCATAATCAAACAAAAAATGAATCAGTCTTTTTAAGATGCAAAATTGCTTTTAAAAGTTAAAATTCTTTTACTATTTGCAGTGCTTTGATGAAATCCTTAGAAGAAGCTCTGACTCATTTTTGGCCCAATCTGAACTTCCAAGCTTAATGCAAACAATTAATTAAATCATTTTTTGTTATACCTCAAGTCATTATACCTAAGGTCAGCAAAAGCTGATCCGACCAGCTAACCTGATTCGTACCCGACCAGGAATAAGTAGGCTCGGTTATATTTTTCGACCCAAATATCTAAATAGATTGACCTAACTTGATCTATTCTAGTCTCCTTTCTATGTTCACAACATAAACCTCAAATAATTATAAGGCATAAGTCTCTCCTTGTTCCTCATGTTAAGTGATACTTAAAAACCACTAAGGTCAAAGGTCTAAGGGGGCGTTTGATTAGAAGAGGGGAAAGAGAAAGGAATCAAGAAAGGGTTAGGCAAGGAATGGAAAGCTAAACCCTTATTTCAAAACACTTGTTTGGTATATTACAAGGGTTTCCTCTCTCTCCCTCCTCCTCCGGTAGCCACCGCCGACGCTTCCTCTCCCTCTTTGTCGGCGGCGTCCTCTCCCTCCCTCTCTCTATCGCTGGCATCTTCAACGCCTCTCTCTCTATCGACGGCGCCTTCAACGCCTATCTCCTTGCCGCCGGCGTCCTAAACGCCTCTCATTCACTGCAGATCCGGCGATTTTCATGCGTTGCCTTGTGATTGTCGGGGCTGGGTGTATCTAATGTGGCTTTTAAGGACGCGGTGGTTGATGGGGCTGGCATGGGTTATCAGGGCTAGCGATGGTGTTTATACGGAGGGGGTGGGTTGTTTTTGCTGAGAGGGTGGGGTGGTTAATGGGAGGGGATAGAGGCGGTTAAAGGGGTTTAGGTGGGCTTTTCGGCGGTCTATGGCCGGATTCCGGCGCGATGGGGTGGTTCCGACGGAGTAAAGTGTTTTCTGGATGAATATGGGTTGTTTTGGGGTCTTATTGCTGGTTTGGGGCTGGCCGCTGGTGGTTCTGTGGTGGATCTGGCTGTGGGGTGGGAGTGGTTGTGGTTGGGATGGAGGAGACAGGGTGAGGGTGGTATAGGTGGGACAGCAGAGGTGGTGGATGGGGTGGTTCTTGAGGGTGTAGGGTGGTTAAAGTCAAATGGTCAAGGGTTTCCGAAACCCCCATTTCTAAGTGTGGGGGGGTAGGGGAATCAACTTAGAGGGATTTGGGGTAATGGAGGAGGGAAATGGAAAGACAAAAAAACCCCAACTAAACAATTTTTAAGGGAATGGAATCAACCCACTCCATTTCCCTCTCCTGAAGCCCCCTTACCAAACGCCCCTAAGTTTATATACCTTGCTATTACACTGAAATAACCAAACAAAAGCCTTAAGTGTTTTTATAATCCTTGGAACCTATCAATAACAAAGTACTAATGATTAGTACTTAACAACAAACAATTCAATGCTACTAATAAATACTCCATCTGTCCCATATTAGTTACAACACTTCTATACATGGTTGTCCCGTATTAATTGCAACACTTATACTTTAGGCATGTACCTAACAATATTCTATTATATATCACTCAACTAATATACTCTACTCATTCATTGATTTATGCAAAAAAAAACATTAAAATATTATTCTCATACTCTATTAACTTCCCACAAGTATCACATCACTTTCTATCACATCAACTTTTACAATAAATTAATATAACCTACTCTATTAACTTTCTAAAACTATGTGCACAAGCTTTTGTTGCGATTAATATAGGACAGCGGGAGTAAAAATCAGCCTTTAGATAATAATAATAAATCTGATTTTATTTTAAAACCCTATGAAAACTTTTAGTTCATTAAACTTGAAAACTTTTATTTGTAGGCAAAGTCCAATAGAAACTAATGCTTAAAACCTCGTTAACTAATAAAAATAAAGATTTTTTTTGTTGGAAACTACCTACATTTAGGGGTCATTTGTAAATAATTACCCTGTTTCAAAAGAATGTCAAATAACTACCTACTTTTGTCAAAAAAAAGGTTGGTATCACTACCTTATACAGATTTTCGCCAAAACACTTAACAGATAACATTAGTGGGGCTCACATATCAACATTTCCCTCCCAATTTCAACTGAAAATACTAAACTAACCTCTTGTTATACACTCAATTCAGTTTGGTATCATATTCCTCAACCTATAGTTCATTTTCCCAACTCAGATTTCATTTTCCATGAACATTTCACCTCCAATATAGTTTGTTCTACTACAGTTAAACACAAAACATCCACCAACCCAGAAATTGATAGAAATAACTTTTGCTAATTCCCTACAAACATATAATTAGGTGCTTTAATTAGGACACACAACAACAACAATAGTATTTTCAGCTTAATTAGGGTTCATAATGTAATTTACAGATTAAACCATTTGACAAGATAAATTAGGGTTACACAGAATTTTCAATTAAAAAACGTTTTCAATAAGGAGAGAGAAATCGATTTGAGAGGAATCTAAACATCTTTGTGAGTTCTTTAAAAAATTAGGGTCACATATTTTTTAAAAAACGTTTTACCCTAATTACAGTGTTGATATGGTGATTTTGTATGTTTTGTCAGTCGAAAATGCAGAATTAAGAGGAATCTAAGCATTTTTGACAATAAAATGATCAAATTTGGGAGAAAGAGATATCAAATTGTGGTGAAAATGGAAGAAAAGGGATGAAGTTAGTTAGGGTCTAGCAAGCTGTGGTGAAAATGGAAGAAAAGGGATGAAGTTAGCTAGGGTGAAATGAATAATGATAGAGAAACTGAATTGAGTGTATAACAAGAGCCAAGAGGTTAGTTCAGTAATTGCAGTTGAAATTGGGAGGGAAAGGTTCATATGTGGGTCCCACTGACGTTCTCCGTTAAGTTTTTTGATGGAAATCTGTACAAGGTAGTGATATCAAACTTTTTTTGTTAAAAGTAGGTAGTTATATGACATTTTTTTGAAACAGGGTAGTTATTCACAAATGAGCCCTAAATCTAGGTAGTTCCCAACAAAAATTCCTAAAAATAATAAAAAGGAAAATTTGTCAGAAAGGACCTTTTAAAAGAGTTTTTTTGTGAGAAAGGACCTTTTAAATTTTTTTTGGCTTTTAACAACCTTAAACAAAATAAAATTTGCGAGAAGAGACCTTGAGCTTGTTTTCCGACGTTGACCACCGGAAACCGGCATTGACCACTGCTTTTTACTATTTGCAATCTAATTTTATTATAAACATACTCCTTTTACCCTTTCCCCTCCAACTATCCTCTATTCATCTTCTTCCTCACTCACTTTCTCTCAAAATTTCCTCTATTTTCAAAATCAACAAACCCAAAACTCAAACTACCCTTTCCCCTGCCGCCGTTTACATCGTTGTTGTTGTGGTCGTTGCTCCTATTTCTATATATAACTATTGTTGACCCAGATTTGAAGTTGAAGAGTGAAATTATGATTGAGATGATGAAGAAGATGAAGTTAGGGTTTTGTTGTTGGTGAGATTAAGGTAGTCATTGATGGATTTTCATGAAAATGTGCTTTATTTGTGCTTTATTGGTCAATGATAAGTTGTTGTGGTGGTAGTCTTGTGGAAGAGGTGAAAAAGAAGATTAGAAGAACATGGTGAGTTTGATGTTGTGGTTCTTTATGGAAGAAGTGAGGAAGAAGACCAGATTAGGATTGCAAATAGGAAGAAAACATTAGTCAACGCCGGTTTCCGGTGGTCAACGTCGGAAAACAAGCTCAAGGTCTCTTCTCGCAAAAAAAATTTTGTTTAAGGTTGTTAAAAGCCAAAAAAAATTTAAAAGGTCCTTTCTCACAAAAGAACTCATTTAAAAGGTCCTTTCTGACAAATTTTCCTAATAAAAAAGATTATTTTTATAAAATCATGTGCAAAATCCAAAAAAAAAATCCCAAGCAGACAACCATTGCTACTTGCGAGGACAAGCCATACCACTAGCCGACTAGTAGCCGTTGACTCGCCGAGTCGCGACCAAAAGCCGCAATGTATTTGGCGAAAAATGAAGGAAGAAAAGAGAAGGAAAAGGGAGAAATATAAGACCCTTTTGATACTTGAATGATCCTCCTACAAGAATCAACAATAAAAAGTAGATTCGAAGCTTGAATCTATGGGGAAATTGATTGAAGAAGAAAACTAGGGTTTGAAAGAGAAGAGAAAAACATAATTACTCCTTTTGAAAAAGTGGTTGGTAAAAGGTGGAGGAAACTCTAACTCCGCCCTTCCTACTAAAATTACTTAAATACCCTTCTTACTTGCAAATACTAATTTTTAAATAGCGTTAATATTTCAAAAACGATTAAAATTATTTAATTAAATGACTCAGAAATATGAGAGATTACAGATACTTGTCAAGTGGATTAGTCTAAAGTTTGTTAATTTTTGAACTAATTCTTTCTATCCATGTGGGGTGAGACGATTCACGTGTAAGTTTATTTGCATGTTGTTACTGGAGGATAAGTAAGAGTTTAGTTTGAGGGAATTTGATATATCTATTTTATATAGGCCTTTTGGCCCATTTCTCCTTGTTATTTTGAGCTCTTTGGAGCTCATTATTGTGTGATTTAATGTGTCTGGGCTTGTTTGTTGTTTTTGAGTTTTTGTTTGTGCATACCAGGTGTCTAATGCATGTACCCGCTCTTTAGAAGCATAGCACAGTTCACAAGAGTTGTTGGAGCACCTCGAGAGCGATTCTAAAGCTCTAAGGAAGAAAAGATGTACGAACGACCTGAACTGACATCCGCGCGATTGACCAGGCGTGCAAGTCAATTTTCATCAACCCTTTTGAGAAAATTTCTTAGTAAGGACCGCTTGACCGGGTGGTGGAGGCCCGATTTGGTGAAGAGCGCCAGATCAACCAGGCGAACAGACATGGCAAGGCTATAGAAAATTCATCGTCGCTTGGTCGATTGAGCGATTTCTCGAAGATCGACTCCGTTTTCTATTAAGTTTATACTTATGTCTATAAATAAGATGTAAATTTTGGTTTAACATTCATTCTTAGTTTATTTTAGTTTTGCAAAACTCTAGATTTCTCTCTAGCATTAGTTGATGAACAAGTTATTATTTTCGATAAAAGCTTGGATTTTTCGTAAATCTAGTAATTCTTATTATTTTGTTCTCTATTGCTTTTATTATTATTACTCCTTATTGGTTTTATAGTTTGTTAAGCAATGCTTTCTTCAATATTTATTATTATTGCTTTCGTAATCATGTGTGAGTATATTTTATTCTAAGGTGTTAAGGATGAAAGTCATGTTTATACTATGATCAAGTTTTAATCGCTTTATAATATTTAGGTTTTGATTAGAGCGATTATAATGTACTAGTACTTTGTATCTAATATGTGATTTATTTTACTGTGAAGTTTCATGAATTTAATGTGGCTAATAATTGTTCTTATAGAGGCCTCGAACACAATAGTTGTTCTTATTATGTTAGTGATCAAACTATATATGTTGATTTATGAGCGTGACCTCTCGGATTAACCTTTCCTCTAATTGCTCGAATCTAGACCTATATATTGTTAGTTATTTGAACCATTTGATTTGTATAAGTATGGTGGACTGAACTAATGTCATATGCTTTTAATTAAGGACTCGTTCGGTATCATTGTGGTTTTCTATTTTTTGGTTTTTGATTTTCAAAGTCATATTATATATGCCATATAATGAATAAAAAAATTAGTCAAATTTATTGGAGCATGGTGATTTGAAAAACTAACAACTAAAAAGTCAAAATCACTTTTTCTGGTTTCGTGTTTTTAGTTTTTAGTTTTTAAAAAAACTGAAAACTGAAAACTAAAAACGATACGAACGAGCCCTAAGTAATTGTTATATCCTTGATTTGATTCACTTTCATTAGCTTAGTTTGTAGATCAGTTAAATAATCCCTTATTTCATCTAAAGTAGCTTTTTAGTTGAACATCAACTGTGAATACTCATCTTCATGTGGATTGGACCCGTACTTGCAAAATCTCTACTAACAGCAGGAGCTTGCACTTGCAATATTTCTTTAAAACCCATCACAAATACGCCATCCTATTGGAATTCTCTACTCCCAACAAATCTATATATATATTAAAAAGCGTAAGCAAGGATTGCAATTTGCCACGTGTCACCATTCCTCTTTGAATGACAGTCTATCCACTTCATTCTCATATAATAAAAAAATTTGTCAATGTGAAGATTCGAACCCGTGACCTTGAATATGCAATAAGGAGTTCCAACCACCACTCCAATATGTTATTAGTGCTTCTTCTATTAAAATCCATGATGATGTATGAATAGAAACCAAGAGCTAATTTGTATATTATTAAAATGCAAAAATATGTCAATGTGAAGATTCGAACCCATGACCTTAAGTATGCAATAGGAGTTTCCAACCACCACTCCAACATGTTATTAGTGCTTCTTTTATCAAAATCAATAATGATGTATGAACATAAATCAAGAGTTATGCTGTAAATTTTTAGAATGCATATTGTAAATGAGATGAATTTTTTTGGATAATTTTTCACAACAATTATACATCAATTATTTTAGCTACTATTAAATTACAATGCACAAAAATTCCCGAGCATCGTCGGGGCTTACATACTAGTTTTATAAATTAAAACACACATGGATCTATAAAATCACTATACACCAATCCAAAAGCTTACAGATCTTTTAATTCTATAACTCGCCATTAATAAACCCCTAAATTAAGTACTATAATATTTAGATACAACAAGGACGATTAAACCTTATTTTCAAAATATTCTAGGATCGATTAACATGAATCGTTCTCAAAAACCATGGAAATAAGTATTATAAAAAATAAATTCAGATGAAAAAGAAATGAAAGGATTTTGAATTCGGAGCTTCGGACTAACTCCTGTGCTCTCCACGGCCACAAAGGGCCACAACATCACCTGCTACCGTGCGGCCTCTACGCAGCTACTGGGAAGCTTGATTGAAGTCTGTCGTGCGCTTCTCTTTCATTCTTTCTTCTTTTTTTATATTTCTTTTAGAAAATAAAAATATTAATAAGACGAATTCAATTTGCTTTTTAAAATTAAAGGGTATTTATCATCCATCCATCAACCAAATTCTCCTTCGATTTTATAGTTAGAGAAAAAAAAAGATAAAAATGCCAGCTCTAAAACAACTCTTGCGGCGCACAATAGCAACAGCCACCATTCCCCCACCCTCAATCCTATCTCCTCGACCAACACCAACAGCAACACGAACCCGCACAGTGGTGTCGGTGGTGTCTTATATGGGTGGAGGAGGAAAAAGGAGCACGTTAGGAAAAGGGTGCGCACGTTTAAGAGTAGGGGGTGCGCATATAAAGGGACCAAAAATAAAGCAAATAATAATGGGGGTGAAGGAGGGTAACAACATTAATAGTAAAAGGGTATATATGCTTTCTTCTTCTTCCTCTTCATCTTCATCTCCATTTTCTTCATCTTCTTCTTCATTTGAGGAGAGAGAAAGTGGAGACAAATTAGACACCCTTTCTTCTCCCTCCGCCGCTGCCGCTGCCTCTGCCGCCTCTCCTGCTTCGTCTGATCTCGTGCCGGGAATGGGTGATGAAGGTAAAGATAAATTTAACGATGTCGATTGGCATCGCAACGACGTCGTACCCCTTAACAAAGATCAACAGGAGAAGGAAGAGAAGTGTTCCAAATTACTGACATTGCCTACTGTTTTAACCCTTGCTCGTGTTGCCGCCATTCCCGTTTTTATTGCTAGTATGTTTCCTTTCCTTCCCTAAATCTGATTCCTTTTTCTGGATTTTATCTTCTTTTTCTTGTTTTGGGTTTTGTCATTGATCTCGTTTGGAGTTTTCTTTTGTGGGTTGTTTTTGGATTGTTTGGTGTAATGTTGGGTGAATTTGATATTCAGGGTTTCATGGGTTTTGTTTGTTGTAACTTGTAGGGTTGAATTTTTGGTTTTTTTTTTTATGTTAAAATTGGGGGGTTTTGTAGATTGTTTATTTTTAACTATGAATTTTTGCAAGTAGTATGAGCTTTAATTGTTAATGAGTTTTTTTGTGGGGACTTATTTGGAGATTTTGTAGTACTGATTTCTAGGTTTACTGAAGCATGATGAATCTATAGCCTCTTGCTTGTGTATGGTGGAAGAAATCTTAATAAAAATGTTGCAAGTAAGAAACTTTAGTGAATGTTTGCGAAATCTGGTACTCTTGGAGAAAGCTCCTTGCTTTATCAAACTAAGCATCTAGGAATTACCTTTAGAACATTTGAATTGCTTCCATTGGGAGATAGACACTCTTCTCTCCCGCGTCCCTTCCTCTTTTACTATTGGGCTTACATGCTTCTTTCATTGGGTCGCGTTTTAAATATGTTTAAACTTCTTGGTAAGGTTGGAATTGAACTGAAAGCCTTTTGCTTTTCAGCAGTTGCGGATTGCTTCAATTCTTAAGGCTTGTTTTGTTCTCAGGGCGTCCTTTATACACCCAGGTGTAACATTGCACCTCTCACATTCTCCTTCTTACATAGTCTGTACATGGACATGTGATTGGAATAATGTGAATATTTTTTGCACTCCGGTGTATGATGAATTTTTCTGTTCCTTTTTGTTAAGAGAATCAAGTGTTGCTCGTTAGATTTTACCATCACCTAAATACTAAGCAGTGAATTAGGGTTGAACTTGATGGTGGTAGTGCTGCTCACCGATAATTGCTAACGTATAGGCTTCTGTTACCAGCATTTTACACTAATAGTTGGTGGGGAGCAGCTGCCACAACTAGTATATTTGTTGCTGCAGCAATCACAGACTGGCTTGATGGCTACCTCGCCAGAAAGGTATATATCAAAGAAAATTATATGCTGTCAATAATTATTTGCAACTTCTTTCACTTATTTTCTTTTGGGGCAATTTCTTTCAGATGTGTCTAGGTACGGCATTTGGTGCTTTTCTAGATCCTGTAGCGGATAAGGTACTTCCTTTAGAAAGAAGCTCTGAAATTGTTTCTAATTATTGAAGTATATTCTAAATAGTTTATTGATTCTTCTGCTTGGTTTATGCAGCTTATGGTTGCTGCAACATTGGTCTTATTGTGTAGCAGACCGCCTGAAATGGCCATATTTGGAGATATTCCATGGCTATTTCCAGTACCGGCCATTATCATAATTGGGAGAGAGGTTTGTCTACATGCCCTTTGCTTTAGTATGCCTTTGTTCTTTTGAAAATGTGTTGTATTCTTGCTATAAATTTTCGTGTTATGCATGTGTTCTGTTGACGAACCTAAGTTGGATAATGGAAAGTGTGTTATATCACTATCTGTCTGAATGCTTTTCAAGTAACCTAGATTCTTATGGTTGTCTCTTTTTGAATGATCTAATCTGAAATTCTAAGTTCCTAGCCAAAAAGTTGCTAAAGAAGATATGGAATTTTGGACTTTGAAAGTAGTGTTACCAAATTTCAAGCACATTGTATGTTTTGGTACTTGTCATGGATAAAATATTGTAGTTTGTACAGGGGGGTGAGGGTGAAGCGGGGAAGTTGTATTTGAATGTATTTAGAGGCAGAGGCATGGTGCAAAAATATGGCCGTATCGGAACGGTTTGCCCGAGTTGGAACGGTTTTCAACTTTGGCGAACCGAATTTGACCGGTTCAACAAGGTGAATTTGAAAAGCCCGATATTTTGACCGTTTCGGCCGTATCACCCGTGACAACAAGGGTTCGCCCGTTTTTTCCGCTACGAAACGTTACTTGGCAACTTTTTTGCAGATGTTTCTCAAAGATTCCTTATTTTCACTTTTATAGTAGCACCAGTTTACCTCCAATAACGACTCAAAGATGAGAAAAGAAAGAGAAGAAGAGGCACCACTAAACCCTATATAACTCCACTAAGATCTTTGAGTAATTGAAGCAAAAAGACCAAAGAAAACTCTAAAGCTAAAGTCCTCATGCGACAACCGCAACGCCATCCGCAACAACGTATCCGTTCCGTTACCCCCGAAACCGCGACCGTTCCCGTTTCCGAAATCGAATCCGTATTTTCGTACCATGGGCAGAGGTATATCCTGTGCAGAGATTGCATTACTTAAGCAAAGGCTTTTACAATCTGGGCCGTTGGAACTGAATATCTTATAGGAGTGGATTTAGAGGCAGAAGCTACATCTCCAGTGTAGAGATTGCATTACCCAAGCCAAGGCTTTTACAATATGGGGCATTGTTATTTGAAATGATTGCCTTTCAGACAACAAAGAACTTTTGTGAGCTGAAAACTCATTAGAATACAAGGCCTCTGAACGATGTGTAAAACTTAGTTTGCAAAGTATATAACACTTGATTGAAGAATATGGAGGCAGAGAATCTATCTCGACTACCACCAAAGATAAAATCTTGACTCACGCAAGCCAATCCCATCCTATTGGGATTAAGATTTTGCTGTTATGATTGTTGTTATTGCATTCACACGTCCTCTAGAATGACTGTTTGCTGTAATCTTGTGACTTTGATGATGGGCTGAATGACCAAATGGTTTTACGGTGAAAAGAATAAACATCAACTTTGAAAAGAGTTTATCAATGTTTTCTAGTTGCTACTCCCTTTGTGTATATATGATAGTTATAGTCTTGTCTAGGTTAAATTTATGAGTTTTGACAGTCATAATATCAAACTAATATTAAGCTACAACTTGTGACAAAATTTGTTATTTGTCTGTGGATGTATTTTCTCATTGTAAATTTGTCTAAGCCTCATCAATTGTATTAAGCAATGATTATGGTCACACATTATCACCTCAAAGACCGTAAAAATTTCAGAGGTACAACCATACGTGAAGAGAGGGAGTAATACTTAATTATCAAAGAGGAAAAACAATTCTTGAAATAACTTTGGTGAATATTGACCATTATTGTGCTAACCTTAACTTTTCGAAACAATTTACCTTTAGTTTTCTACTGTTTTCTTCTCAATTACTTATAAAACTTCCTTGGAGCAAGTTACTGGTAGTCATGTGGTTGGAGAAAATATATCTGGAAAAAAAATAGGATGGAAGATAGGCTGCAGGAGAGGAAGGAAAGACCAGACCAGGAATGGTTGTTGTTTGTCATGACCTGGAGCTATTCAGCCTGCTTTGCTTTGAAATTTGCTGACATATATTCTTGCTGGCCAGCGCATGCCAAAACACTGCCTTTGCATTTTTATCTGTACCTGCCTTTTCCAGACGTCCCCATTATTTTTAGGCGAAATAAATTTCACCCATTTTGAGTTGGTTGATGATAGTCATGAATTTAGTTAAAAATCAGTAGTATATCAACAAGACAACAACTGTATTTCTCACTGATAAATGTAGTCTCGTTTTAGTTATACTAATAATGTCTAGTAGCAATACTATTACTTGATTATTAGATGACGAGCACAGGATAACTTAGGTCAACCAATTGAGCTTTTAAAGGGTGATCATGAATAAATGAGGTGAATGATAAAAAGTGAGAGGGAGAAGGATGATGGCCTACATAACAGTCATCAACAAAAAGCTCGTTGTTATTGATGCTAGATGGTTGACCATTGCTATAATAGTAGAATGCAATTCTTGGACAGGATAATGAATAACACTATTTACTGCAAATGACTTGGAACAGTTTGGGAATTGTGCTGGTACAACAGTTTGCAGTTAGTACTATGTCATTGTACATTTGAGCTTGGCTTTATGATGGAATTACTCCTGACTTCTTGATTAAGTCTGTGTTTTTTTTTTGCTTAAGTCAATGACATGTCCTCCTCCGTGCCTTTTGATATTTGGATAAACCTATAGATCGCATAGTAGTATGACTGGGGAGCAGAGACCAAGGAATTTGCTTCATGCTCCCTGCTGATTAGTATAAATGTTATGCTCTATGAGTTAACGACTATTTGCATTTTTTTGCAATAGACATGATTAAGGGTTTATCAGGCATGCATCTCATTACAACTCATATTTACATATCCAGTTCTGTTCTGATTGCCTAATATCTTGATTTTCAACCTCCTTCTAGATTACCATGTCTGCAGTTAGGGAATGGGCTGCTTCTCAAGATGCTAAGCTTCTACAGGTTTGATTTTTTTTTACAGACCTTGTTAATTTGTTGAAAACATGGAGAGTTTGATTCAAATACTGTAATATTTCCTAGGCTGTTGCCGTCAATAATTTAGGCAAGTGGAAAACTGCAACTCAGATGACTGCACTTACTTTTATCTTGGCTACCCGGGACAGCAGGTACTCTCGTGCTTCCACACATGCGCTTATATATAATATTCCTCTGTTTTTTTCACAAAGACTTGTGTTAGACGGTCTATCCACGAGCATTTGGATAGACCGTATGGATCTTTAGGTTAAAACTATGAGGTTTTAACCTAAAAGTTCAAGGTTTTAAAATTTTAATACTTTGCACTTGGTAAAATTCGTACACGATAAAAATTTAAGTTAAAACCTCAAGGTTCTAAGTTAAAAAAAAAAATTTTTTTTACCATGGGCTATCCATAAGCCTATAGATAGATAGACCGGTTACTCCAAGACTTCGATGCACACCTTTGATTAGTAATATTTGCCATTGCGTATTAAAGAAAACCATAGTTTGATTTTGATGATACCCATTAAGCAAATCTAACAATATTCCACATGATAATTTATTTTTAATGCATATTTTATTTACTTCAACTTTTTGACATGGTCAAACTTTTCAAAGTCGGACCATAAAAAAGAAGTGGAACAATTAAAAATATCTGCGATAGTATACATATATGCTTCTTTTGTGACTTCCCAATTGCAAATGTTGCAACACCGTCCTCTTCAAGGAAATTCCATACTATATTATCACATCTCACATTTGGTAAAATCTCTTTTAGCCCTTGTCTAATCACCCAATTACAAATTTGATCAACAGACTCTCTCAAATTAAAAGGATTAAACTCTCCCCTTATAACCTTAACCACCACTCCACTAATTAAAAACTTCCACCCCCACTACTGCCTGCTTCACCACCGTTACCAACACTCCACTAAGGGTATGTTTGTGGTGGTAATTATATGACTTATATCCTGTGGTAGCCGTGAGGTTGTTTGTAGCTATTAGGTGTTAGCTGTCAAAGTAGCTCCGTAAAATATTCGTGTTCGGTAAAAGCAGATGGTAATATAAATTAGTTTATAATTTATTTAAAACATTATTATATTTTTTCAACCTATAAACTCTACCTCTACCACTGCTTTTTTTAGCTTTCCACAACCACTACCTAAACTCTACCTCCACCTCTAAACACTACTCACACCAAAACCTTGCCAAACACCTTTAATTTTGTAAAGTAGAGTTTTGACCTAGTCAAAACACTAACATCCACTTCTACCTCTAGTGCCGAACACGGACTAATTAAGTTTTAATGTTAAATTTCCTTTTACTCTCTCTCCCCTCCTCCGCGGTTTGTGTTCTAGATGATTTGCAACCGAAGGTGCATTCTCTTCACCTGAACTGAATTTCTTAAACTTGGTTAGTCGTGATGATTTCACCTTATGTTCACACATGATTGGACCTGATCAACTCGAAACTTTTTATGGTTAAGGGGATGCACCCCCAAAAAGGAACACAGAAAGTATATATTGCTATTTACACATATATTGACTCTTTAGGAGTAATATCTTGTATCTTTAATTTAACAAAATTAGTTAGCTGATTTTGCTCGTCTCCCATTTTTGTATTAGCGATATAAGACACTGTTGACAAAAAAGTTGTACCCTTGAATTAACAACGAAGTACTCCAAATTTTTATATGCATGCCGTGATTACTCTAACACAAATTTTGCAGTATTGCTAGTCAAGGGGCTGTAGCAGCTTCTGGTGTTGCTCTGCTCTATATTTCAGCCGGGCTTGCAGCATGGTCACTGGTGGTATACATGAGAAAAATATGGAAGGTGTTATTGAGATGATAGTATGTGGAGGTTTGCATGAGTGGCCGCCTCTGGTATATTCTACACAGTTATTCTTGAGGATCTGAATTGGTCGGTTTGTTGTTTGAGACATCCGGACTTGAAATGATGGATCCCCATCTTCCTGACGCTGAGAACAAACGATACCATATTCTCCCCTGTAAACTGGGCATTCTGTTGAACACTATTCAGCCGAGTATTTGAGATCGCTTTTAGCGGGAATTCTTGTTCATATTAGTGGAGTTCCTTGGAGGATCATTACCAAGCAATTCTGGGATTATTTATTACAGGCATAATCTCAGTATAGTTATTATCTGGAGATTCTGGGGGCAAACAAGCACTGGATGGAGAGAGGAAGGCAAGGGTTCACTTGCTCTTTGTTTAAATCTTTTCGTTGGATGATTTGATTTATTGAACTTCAAAAATATATACTCCTTGTACTACGCTGTTTGAACAAAGCAGATTTGACTTATAGAGTTTCAAATTTTCATTCATGCTGCCTTCTTGACTACATTTCAAAACCGGGTTTTTCTACTTTTTATTAAGCAACAGTTCAACTTCAAACCAGAATGGCCACCCAGTGTATAATAGAATTTGCAGGGACAGATGGGTATGGAATAGATACAACAAACCAGAATGTCCTACCCGGTGATCATTGAAGCTTTCCCCAGCCCCTTTCTCATCAATGGACGTCAAAGGAGTGTTGGTTTAATTCGAGAAATTCCTACCTCTATCTATCTCTGATTTCACCACTTATATAACCGACATGGCTTTGTTTGATGAATCTGCTCATGGTTGTTGTTTTTTTGACAATGCTGAATATAATTTGATTTTGATATGAAGCTTTAAGGCTAATATGGTGTCAGTTCAGAGATTATGATAAATCGCACATGGATTGATGGCATTAGTTCTTAATACACATTACGTATTTACTTTCACTTTCTTTCAAGCAACAGTTAAGTTTATAAGTCATCTATCACACGTAAAATTTAGTATATGGTAAGAAGACTGATCCTAGGAAGGGGAAAAATAGAAAGAAATGTTTGCTATAACAAGGTTGGTGAAATTTAACTTAAGTCTTTTGCTTCAAAGTTGAAGCTAGCCAACTACTCTATCCTTCTATTTCCTTTTCTATAATTAAATTAGAAAACCAAATACATGTATTATGATGATACTAGACAATACATGGGAAATGTGTTGTTTCATCTGTCCATGAATTAGGGTCATCTAAGTGAATAAGCCTCTAGGTTTCTTAGAGAGAGAAGGATTTTACCTTCATTAAGCCCTGTCTAAAAACTTTTTTTTCATATCCATCCAAGGTTTTCCTCTCAAGACTTAAGATATATAGTTGATTTCCCTATTAATCAAAGAAATTGAATAATTTTCATAGCCTAAAATCCATTAGGATCCAATTGCCCAGACTACCCCTCTTCCTCAATCGCCTCTTCCCCCTTATCAGATGAAACAATAGTCTAACATTGTTTCTAGATGATTGTGGAGGACACTCCTCGACGCGTTATAATGACGCCTTTTCGAAGTTCTTATCCTAGATCGCCATCGAGCACTCCCTTCATTCCCCCATCCAAGAGGTCGCAGAAGAGCCACTGCGCTCCCAAAGGAACATAACAATTGCCCGCCATTCTTCTCGGCTGATTTTTACGACCATTCTTCTTGGAAAAGCAAATATCAATTGTCGCATCATCGATGAGCTTTTTCCAGCCAAGGCAATGCTTGTTCACCACTATCAGTGCCTTCCTTACAACGTTGCCTGGGTGCATGTTGCCTTACAACTTCTTTGAGAACCTTGTTTTTAGTTGTTTTTTTTTCTTGTTTCTTCTAGTATCTTGTACTTGGCTCTCACTAGTGTCTAACCCTAAGAAACTTGTAGTAGTTATCCTTGTACTTGTTTCGGGAAAAAACTACGAAAATTCGAAGGAAAAAAAGTTGTGCGGTATCTCAGTGTGTACCAAAGTATTGGAGTTTAGATAAAGTATAAGAGCTTGGTTTTGTTGGAGCATCCAATTTCTCAAAACTTGCAAACAATGAGAGTAGTTGTTATCATAAAATAAAACATTGTCTCTTTTTTCCATGCTAGACTTATATAAATTCATACACAAGATGTCACCTGATTGAGACGTCGAGGTCAACAAAAAGCAAGATTTATTGCGAAAGGTTTCATGAAGAGTAATATGAATAACTTAAAGATGAAGGACAATAAGTGTTCTTATGTATATAATTGGTTCAACGTTCGTAAAGAACCGATGCCTGGTGTTCTTATGTATATAATTGGTTCAATGTTCGTAAAAAACCAATGCCTAAAAGGATGTAAATCCTTTTTGAGTGCTTCCAAAGTATTCGAAAACGATAACTGATTATCACAAATTATAGAGAAAAATCTCTTAGACTTCGGAGCCTCCAACTTTGGTGCTTATCTTTTTCTCTTCACATGTTTTCCACTTTGTATAGGCTTGCACAAATCTCGCACCAATCATTTTTCTAAGTATCTTCTTATTTCTTATATATAGGGATGTTAGTCAAGGACCTTTAGTTAAGAATCAAAGGTTCTCGCATGGGCGCGACTTTGCGTCTTGGAGCCATCATACCAGGCAAAAGTTACTGTATAACAAAATTCTACAATAACAAACCATAGCAAATTTCCCTACTCTTTTAGATAGGTGAGAATAGAGATAGCCAACGGGTTGAGTCAGACTAGTTCATCCCGAGCATCGAACCAGGTCCATAACTGGCCCATACCAGTTTAGTTCGATGATGATTGAAGCTCATTTTAAATTATGTCGACCCTAATCTTACCAAAGTGCGTTTAGCAAATTCGTTTACGCGTCCCACCAAACCCCTCATGTTCAACCTGTTCCAGCAACCTTTTTATATACTAGCCTAACCTTGACTAAAAATGCATTGGCCAAATCCAGGCACTGGACCACTTTGACTGGTTGAAAACCCATATAAGATTAGTTTCTTCAACCCAACCTGTCCACTACCTTACTTGTGACGATTTAGGGCTTGGGAAATTAGGTTCATCTATTCAATAATGAAGATGTCAATATGAAAAGCCATTTAATTAAATTTTGTCTCGATCTTCATATCACAATTTAAAATATGGGAATTTTTTTCCATACCATTTGATTTAGGCCCCATTGCCCTAAAATATAAATTAATTCAAGAAAGATACATATGAAAATATAGTGGATACAAATAAAATACATATGAAAATTAGAATCCTCTCAAGCAAAATTGTGAAAAAGTAGAATTTGGGAAGATACAAATAAAATAAACTTGGTATAAATATTATTATTTAAATGAATATAAAAGTATAAGATTGGAAATCAATGTAGGTTTTGCAACAAAATAGAATATGGGAACATAGGAATAAAATATAGGAAAATTTGTCAGGAATAAGTCAACCTTTGCGTTGACCGCTTTTAACAAGTTTACCTTCATTTATTCCACTAACAAGTAAATCTTGTAACAACTTTTGCTTTTAATAAGTTTTTTTACCAGTTACCTGGTATTAACTTGTTAGTTTAGGTCATCTGTCCACGTGTCTTGTTCTCATTAATTTAAAATAATTAATTAATTTTTTTAATAAGTTCTCTCTTCTCTTCCTTCACAACCAACTCTAACCACCAAAAACACCCCCATCGCACCACCTTGACAGCCAACCCCCACCACAAAATACACCCCTCCCCCAAACCACCCCAAAATCCCTCCCCACCTGAAAAAAGAAGTTGCAATCGGAGAATGATGAAGCACCTTCTTTTGATAGTCTATGGATTATTTATCAATGGTTTGATCCTTTTGTCACCGTGGAGGTTTAACTAATTAATTTAGCTTTGGAATTCAAAAAGTAATCGTAAAGGTGAAGTAATAATGGATGGAATTGATGGGATGCTGGTTACTACAGTCTACAGAGCTCTGATCAAGAATGAGGGTTTCTAAGGTGATTTTTGAAAAGCTTGGTTTTGTTAGAAATAGTTTGTTAAAATGGGAACATGGAAGGTAGGTCGTTCAGGGATGACACAGCCACCCCGCAAACCCATGAGAAATTTCGGCTTTCCAAGCAGCTTCACGTTCAGCGACCTCACGTTCACGCTCTTCAATATAACTCTGCATCTCTCTCTCCTTCATTATTCGATCTTGTATGTCTGCTTCTAATGCTTCTTTTAGCTCCTGCACAAACTTATCCACCACTGATTTTATCCTTAACGACATTCTTCCTCCTAACTAATTCAAATTTCAAATTAAACCTAAAAATTGAATCTTATTTGTGAATTTAATAAGAGTTTCAAGTCTTTTTCCCCACCACCATATCGTTTCAAGTCTCAACTCCTTTGCACAGTCGGTGAACAAAATGGAAGGGGAGAGAGATTCACTGGTGAAAGAGGGGAGGGTGGTTGGTTTTCGTGGGTTTCGGGGGTGTGGTGGGGTGGGGTGGTCGGTGAGACTTGAGAGACTGATTTTGGGGTGGGTCATGGGTGGTGGGGGTTGTTTTGTTTTGTTTTTAAATTTTTAAAAATTATATTTTACAACTTAAAACGTTTAATAATAGAGTGACATGTGTCACTTTAACCTGTTCAAAAGGTTAATAAGAGCTAATAGCCGGTTTTAACTTGTTAAAAGCAGAGTGGCTTCAAAGTTGACTTGTTAATAGAATAAATTAAGATAGACTTGTTAAAAGCGGTCAACGCAAAAGTTAACTTATTCCTGACAAATTTTCCTAAAATAGAATTTGAGCGACACTTAAAAATGGGAAAGAAGGACAATTATTTTAAAGCGGTGGCGTGGATATTTTAGGGCAGCCAAAATGTAAGAGGGGAATAAATAACATATATCCCGTGAGTGAGACAGACAATCAGTTATCCACGCCAACAACGGCTCCCGCCGGAACTTTAGAAGCGCCGGGTTAGTTAGTGCGGTCGATACACTACCCTGTCTTCCTGTCCTTCTAGGTGAGTATTCTAATTCTTCCCCTTTTTTCTTCTATCCTTATCCACCACTTCTTACTTAGATTTCACTTATCTCTCTTTGCTCCTTTCATTTTCCCTCCTTCATCTTCAATAGTTTCCTACTCTCTCTGTGAATTGTTAGCCACTTAATTCTCTAACTCCTTGTACTGTCTAATCAATTCCCGATTTGGGTTTTTTTTTTTTTTTTTTAATATACTTTCCATTTATTATTTTCAGGGAAATTATGAAATGGAATGGAAAGAGAAGAGTGGAGTTGAATTTCTTGTGATATTTTACCTTGTAATTTATTGTTTGTTTCATGATGGGTTATGAATGTAGTAATTACCCTTGAATTGTTTATCAAAATGCAAACTTTATGCATTTGGTCTTTGAGAGGGGACTTTTTACAAGTACCCCAACTTGAGTTTCACCTTGCTTTTGCTCCTCTTAGATGTATTAGAAGTAATCACTTGGAAATCACTTTTGATTCTACAGCTCACCTGAGGAGGTCTCCTTCTCTGTTTTCTCGGCGTATAAAACCCGAGTTCATTATGGGTATTGAATTGTTGTTTGAGTGTTCTAAAATTAGAAATCTTCTTTCGGGTAAACGGACAAGTTCTGTGGTGGGGTGGGCTTTAGAGGAGCAAGCTATTGGCAATAGTGTTAGTGATGATAATCCGAATGAAATTGATGATGGTGGTGAGTTGCCTTTGAGTAAGAGTTCAAGTAGTGATGTTGGAGGAGGAGTTAGAGATGAAGGAGAATTGAAGGTAAAGAGAGGGGAAAGGCGAGTTGACGTTCGTGGCCTTGCACAAAGTTTATTGAATGCTAAGTCAGTAGAGGATGTAGAAGAGATTATGAAAAACAAGGATGTTTTGCCTCCTCAGGTGTTTTCATCCATCATAAGAGGTTTTGGCCGAGAAAAGAGACTAGAACCTGCAATGGCTCTTGTTGATTGGCTTAAAAACAAGTCTGTAGAGAGTGAGGATGTTAATGGTCCGAACCTTTTCATATACAATAGCCTGCTAGGTGCTGTCAAACAGTCTGGAGAACTTGATAAAGTCGATATTGTGTTGAGCGAGATGGATGAAGCTGACATTTCTCGAAATGTTGTGACATATAATACTATAATGGGCATATATTTGGATGAAGGAAAAGCAGCTGAGGCTCTTGATCTCTTTGAAGAAATCAAACACAAGGGATTGTGTCCGTCTCCTGCTTCTTATTCTACAGCCTTATTGGCTTATCGAAGAATGGAAGATGGAATTGGAGCGTTAAACTTTTTTCTTGTTTTGCAAGAGAAGTATATAAGTGGAGAGCTCCAGAAAGATGACTATGAAAATTGGGATATTGAACTTCTGAAGTTAAAGAACTTCACTAGTCGTATATGCTATCAAGTAATGCGACGCTGGCTTGTGAAGGATGGAAACTTTACCACTAATGTCTTGAAATTACTTATAGAAATGGACAAGGCTGCACTTCCACCAACACGTGAAGAGTATGAGCGGCTTGTTTGGGCCTGTACTCGTGAAGAACATTATACGGTTGCCAAAGAGTTGTATAATAGAATAAGGGAAAATCATTCAGATATAAGTGTATCAGTCTGCAATCATATAATCTGGTTGATGGGCAAGGCTAAGAAATGGTGGGCTGCTTTGGAAATTTACGAGGATTTATTAGATAAGGGCCCAAAACCAAACAATCTGTCATATGAGCTGGTAGTATCTCACTTTAATGTTTTGCTTAGTGCTGCTAGGAAAAGAGGCATTTGGAGATGGGGGCTAAGGTTGCTAAACAAGATGGAAAGCAAAGGCTTGAAACCAAGAAGTAGGGAATGGAATGCTGTTCTTATAGCTTGCTCGAAAGCTTCAGAAACTACTGAAGCTGTGGAATTATTCAAGAGAATGATAGAGAAAGGTGAAAAGCCTACCATTGTTTCTTATGGAGCATTGCTTAGCGCTCTTGAGAAAGGAAAAATGTATGACGAGGCTGTACGGGTGTGGGAGCATATGCTCAAAGTTGGCGTTGAACCCAATTTATATGCCTACACTATCATGGCTTCTGTTTATGTTGGACTTGGTAAATTCAATCTTGTTGACTATATTATTCAAGAAATGGTTTCAACAGGAAACAACCCGACAGTTGTTACTTTTAATGCAATTATTAGTGTATGTGCGAGGAATGATTTGGGTGGTGCAGCTTACGAATGGTTTCAACGCATGAAAAGTATGAGCATTGACCCAAATGAAATCACATATGATATGTTGACCGAGGCTCTTGCGAAAGATGGCAAACCGAGATTAGCATATGACTTATATCTGACAGCACTGAAAGAGGGTCTGCAGCCTTCTTCAAAGGCTTACGATGCCATAATAGAGTCCTCGAGGACATTTAGTGCTACTATTGATCCGAGTGCTCTAGGACCTAGGCCACCAGAGAAGAAGAAAAAGGTGCTACCCCGGAAGATCTTGTCGGAGGCCTCTAACACGACTGATGTTCCTAGCCTGAGTTTATCGTTTGTCAGAGAAGAGATATATGCAAGAGAAACAGCAGAAGACTTGTAAAGTTAGTGTACACCATCAATTTGTGCTCTTTCTATATAACAGATCCTTTTCTCTGATTTTTTGTCTGACACGTGATAATTTGTGCAAAGTTTTTGCAAACAAGGAAAAGTATATATATTGAACAAACTTCTAATGTGCCAGCTTATATCTTTTCTTTCCGTTCATGTTATTAAATACATTATCACATATATTAGTTCTTTTGTTGTGGTATATTGACTTGTGTCTCTACTCATGTTTCTCCACGAATCTGAATTGTAATACTTTTGTAGTATTTTCATAGTATAACTTGCACTTCTTGCTGAGTTTATGTTAATTAAACTCCCTAAGTGCTTCTGTAGTATGGAACTGATCTATGTTACTCAGACTCTTCTAATTTCCTTACATTACCCATGTTAGACTTGCGTCCTGTCAAACATGACACGGCACTTGGATACTTCATTCAAACCAATATGTTGAAGTTTTTGAACGAAATGGCCAAGTACAACACTTGGGAACACTATGCGAGTGGACTCTTGTGGCTGAGTCCGAGTAACATATGTACCAAGTGTATAGTTTGCAGATTATTAGGTTAATGTTTTCCAATTTAACACGTCTCTAGGCTACCCACTCTGTTTGATCTACAATAGCTATTTTCTCTAATGAGTTACTATGTGGTTTTGAACATTAGGGATCCTTAGCGTCTCTTGGAAAGAGGTAGAACAGCTTTCAGTCTGGTTAAATCTAGAGAGCTTTAAACATGGCTTGTCAAATACTTCTCTCGTCCTCTTGTATTGACAGCGAACTTAGGCCTGGTTTGTGGAACAGTCCTTTTATGTCATTAGTTATAAGCTAAATTAGCTCTACTTGTATCATGTAGCTAGCTGTGGGTGATTCTATAATGACTGGCGCTTAGTTTGGGTATAAAGTATACACTGCAAGTTATGGGAATTCGATCGTGGGACTTCAGTTTGAAACTAGAAGTGAGCGAAGTAACCATGCTTATCCTATGTTACTCGCACTCCTCATTGTATCACAAGTATTTATGTCGGATCCTCGACACGCAGACATGGTTATAAATACTTCAACACTTCATTTTGTCCCAAAATCAAGGAAATTTTCATAAAATAGAGTCATACACTTGGACACATACCCAGTGTCCGGCATGAGTAACCGAGTCTGAGTAACATAACACATAACACATAACACGGCTAGTCCATATGCGCTTAATGTCTCAACTGCGTGGGTTTGTTGGCAAGTTGAAATTCGGAGACTTGGCCCATGATCAGCATGCCAGTATCACTAATCTGAGCCGGCGTGGCCCCTTGTCGGTCTCGGACACTTAAAAGAAACCTTCCCACTGGCTACATCTACTTGAAAGTCATTTGCGATCAACTTCCTTTCTGTGATCTCTGTAATAGAAGATTGAAGTGCTAAAAAGATGATCTTGATGACGGGCCAAATTTGGGTTAACCAGCTTGCAGGGCAGCAGCAGCAGTATAGTAGTAGTATCAATTGTTGTTTCCTCAGAAAGGGGTTAGAAAGGTGGTATAAGGGAACATCAATGATCATGATTCATGTGAAAAGCACTGCAATCTATCTAATCTTTGAGTGGGTCCAGCTTTTGTCTACATATCAAATAGTCAATGATCTGCAAATTTTGGCCACCCAACTTTTTCCATATTTAATTACATGGAGTCCAGACTAACCGACATGCGACATCGAGATCCAAGGAAGAAAGGAAAGGGGGGATGCGTATGCTAGTACAAGAAAACAGATACATGGGAGATCTAAAGTGGCCACCTAATGTATTTGTGAAGATTTTCGGAGTTTTCAACCTTCTTTTCTTACAAGTCCTGACGAGTTAGGGTCTCTTTTTTTCAACTAGTTAACAGTGATCTAAATTTATATACGCTTGTGTGAATTTTTTTGAACTTAACTTAGTTACTTTATGTGATAATTTTTATTGGGTCTGTATATCGGAGAAGATCCGACCATACATAAGCGCAGATGAGGTTCCATCTTAAAATCAATTAGTAATAGGTGGAGTAGCGTCCACCAAACTTTTGTGTGTCACCCTCCCTCTCCATCACCGATGTTGGATTGCATGTGGCTATTTTCCTCAACACTCTCCCCCACGTGCGAGCCCATCTTCAACTTTGTAAATTGGATAAGGCGCAAACATCCTCATCATTTGAGGTCAAACAACCCCTACTTAGAGCAATCACAATAATGTTGCGCTATCTGCTCCAAACAATTTTGAAATCCTTTTCAGCTGCATTCTTCAGACAAGTAGGTCCTCTCTAATTAGGACTGGTAATGGGCCAAGATCTTCGGCTGTACACCTAGGCCTGCACTAAAAAAGAGTCTGACCACACATAAGATCGTGAGATTACATCCTAAAACCGATTGGTAATATGTGGAGTAGTCCACCAGACTCGTATGTGTTTCATCCTAAAACCAATTTCCTAACTCTTTTTTGAAGCTTTATGCAAATCCGCAACATCTTTCCCTTCCCTACCCATCCTCCATGAATCTCCAAAATACCACTTCAATTCGTTTCAATTACAGTGAAAGAGCGGAATTACAAATTAGGGTTTATAGTGAAATTAGGTAAATGAGAGAGATTGTGTCTCGCTTTGCATGGTGAATTCGGATTTTTGTGAGCAGTTAAACCATGAAAGAGTGGTAGATGAAGGATAATAGGGGTAAAAGAACAGTTACAGGGTTTGAATGCAAAATGGGTATTGTTGTCCTTTCACATTCAACAAAAAATGGGGGGAAACTCATAACAAGGTTAATACGCCGTTAAGTGCAGGTGTTTTGGAAAAAAGAGTGTTTTAATAGGTGTTTTAAAAAAAAATGTTTATTTGGTGGTTTTGTAGAAAAAAGTGTATTTATGAGGTGGTTTCTCTTAATTTTTCCTTAAGAATACTACCCCTTCTAGAAATCAGAGATGTTTTTTTTAAATGAAGAATAACCTTAAAAAGATAGTTACTGCAAAAACTTGTAACGCTTATTATACACCCGGGTGCACCATGAACATAGTACACCCAAGGCTATAGTTTGCTCATTGCTCATTTGGACATTTTCAGATGAACAAAAATTCAACGTCCAAATGAGTAATGAGCAAAAAAATAGTATTGGGTGTACATATGATGAATATTTCTCATAAGAAATTGGATACTTCCTTCGTCCCATATTAATCGATACATTTTCTTTATTCGCCTGTCCCAAATTAGTTGATACACTTCTATAAATGGCATGTGAATACAATAGAAATAATATTTTTTAATATTAAAGGGTCCCACGTATAATTAATTTAATAACCCCACCAACCCCCAACCCACCAACATGTACTTTATTAATGGACTAAAACAAATACCAATAATCAACTACTCTCAATAAAATAAGTTAGTCAAATAACATTAACTATATCATCTAATATGGATCGGAGAGAGTATTAGTTTACACGTAAAAGAAGTGAGCCTTTTCAAAACCTATAAAACTATATGTTAAGGGTGGTGAACAAATAGATAAATTGTGACTCACCAAGAGAAAAGCTAGAGCAAATATTTTATAACAGGTTCGTGTAAACCAAACAAATTGTGCAACAATCAATCAATCAAAAATAATAAAGAACACAATAATTTAACGAGGCTCACTATCTATGCGATTACGTCCTCCAATGAAGGGATACTCTTTTATTATTAACTAAGATGATTACAGATTAAAATTAAGCATGAAATTCACTAAAGAAACACTTTATGATGAATCTAATAAGATTCTTTTTATATATCTCTTTGCTTTTGGGCCTGTTCTCCCCATCTTATTTTCAGTTCAGCTCAGTTCAGCTCCAATCAGTTTAATTTAGTTTAGTTCAGTTCAGTTCAGCTCCAATCAGTTCAGTTCAGTTCAGTTCAGCTCCTCTTTTTAAAACCATTTTATTAAATATTATTATTATATTGGTCTAATTTATTTTACTAATTACTCTTATTATTATTATTATTTATATTATTATTATTATTATGTCTATGTATTATTTTGTTTATATAGCTTTATTCATTATTATTAGTATTATCATTAGGAAGGAACATGGTTTAGGTCAAAAGTATAAACCAATTAAATCGCGTCAAAACGGTTTATGATGCAATTTTACACGGTCCGACCCAATCATTATTTTATTACTAAATATTATTATATTATTAAATCTAATTATTGAAATAGTAATATTAATTTACTTCTTAGATATTATTATTATTATATAATCATCATCAAGTATTAATATATTAATACAAAGACTATAAAATAATTATTATTAATTATCATTATAATCATTTATTATTATTATTATTATTATTATTAATTTATGAATTATTAATATTATTTATTTATAACTATCATTTAAAGATATCCAAAATACTATTATTATTATTCATTATTAATTATTCATTATTATTACTTATAATTATAATTATTATTTAATATTCATAATATTATTGTTTAAATATTATTTATATATTTATTAAATTCAATTCAATTCAATTCAATTCAATTCAATTCAGTTCAGCTCCAATCAATTCAGTTCAGTTCAGCTAAATTATGCCGAAGAGAACATGCCCTTTGTATTAGAAGTTACAACTAATGAAGTCTCATAATCGTATTTATATTTATAATACATATGTATTTAAGAAACCTAATTAATGAAGACTAAACAAAAGCATCGCGTAAACTGCGAGCCCCGTCGCAAACCATGACCCAAATCACGATGCTGGTCGCGAGTCACGCCTTGTCTGCGGCATTGTCCACGAGCCGCTGATAACCCCGCGATTCACAATCTATATGCAACTTGTTAGACTATGAATTTTTGCGTCAAAAGCCTCAACTTCGTAACTTTGATCAACGTCGTTCCAATGACCATGGACCAAATCACAAATTCCTATGTATAAAATATAAAAGTTGGAGTATGGAGTTTCATGTGTGAAAATATCCATTTCATGCAATGAAATGTATAGGATAGCAGTAGAGTGCAAAAAGGGGAAAACAAAGTAGAAGAATAGCGAGGCAGAAGTTGGAATTGGATGTGGGGGCATTCATTTGCAAACGTAGAGAAGATGAGAAATAGTTACATTAAGGCGCAAGACAGGGGTGGAAAGCAAGAGCCATAAACAAGTAGGATTATGTTAATAATGCCTAATTCCAATTTCGTAAACTGGTAGAAATGTGACTCAAAAAGGGTTTGTGTCCAGCACCCATTTCCTTAAATCAATCATATTTTTGCGTAGTTTATGATCCTTCATCTCAGTTGGCTCATGTTGCTCTGATCTACGTTTTGATGTGTATAGATGAAGTAATTCCTATTTAGTTAAAGATATAAGGAAAGTGGGATGGCCGCCAAAAACAAAAGAATTACTTTTCTACTTTGATAATTAACTGCTTTAATTTGACGCTAGTTAGGGCCTGTTCTCCCCAATTTATTTTCAGTTCAGTTCAACTCCAATCAGTTCAGTTCAGTTCAGTTCAGTTCAACTCCATTTTTTTATAACCATTTTGTCAAATATTATTATTATGTTGGTCTAATTTATTTTACTAATTACTCTTATTATTATTATTTATATATCATTAGTATTAGGTATTATTATTATATCTATATATTATTTTTTTATTATAGATTTACTCATTATTATTACTATTATCATTAGGGAGGAACATGATATAGGTCAAAAGCATAAACCAATCAAATCGCGTCAAAACGGTTTGCACGGTCCGACCCAATCATTATTTTATTACTAAATATTATTATATTATTAAATATAATTATTAAAATATTAATATTAATTAATTCTTAGATATTATTGTTATTATATAATCATCATCAATTATTAATATATTAATACAAAGACTATAAAATAATTGTAATTAATTATTATTATAATCATTGATCATTATATTATTATTAATAATTTATGATTATTTATAATATTTATTTATAACTATCATTTAAAAATATCCAAAATACTATTATTATTATTCATTATTAATTATTATTACTTATCATTATAATTTTTATTTAATATTCATATTATTATTGTATAAATATTATTTATATATTTATCAAATTCAATTCAATTTAATTCAATTTAATTTGATTCAGTTCAGTTCAGTTCAGTTCAATACAGTTCAGTTCAGTTCAGCTCTAATCAGTTCAGTTCAGTTCAGTTCAGCTACAATCAGTTCAGTTCAGTTCAGCTGAATTATGCCGAAGAGAACAGGCCCTTAGTACTACTATTAATACGCCTTTCATGTTGAGAACATAGAATCAAGTAGAAACAAGTTTGCAATCACCAACAATAACCAATGGAAGCCAACAACCAAGCAAGCAAGCAAAACAACAATAAATGAAGAAATAAATGAGAGAGTAGAGAGTTAAGTAATGGCACCGTGGGAAGCCCCGAGAATCCGGGAGTAAAAACCCACAAGCACTAAGGAGTAGTATTGATCTTGATGATTGATTGAGAGAGATACAAGCTATTTCAAGCTACACACACAAAGGTACAAAACCCTAGAAATTCTCTCTAGTCTCTTGAAATGTGTGAGATTATGTCATATTTACAAATGGGGAAAAAAGGAGTATGTATACTACCCCTTAAAATAGGAAAAAACGGCTGCACGTGATGGAAATCGCGAAAACAGGGTGCAGGGGTTAGCACCCCGTCGCGGGTCGCGACGAGGCCTTCGCGGACCGTGAGTTATTTCGAGGCCCTGACCTGGGCGAGCTTTTCTTCTTCACTTGGCAAGTTTTGCTCGCAACTAGTGAAGAAACCTTCGAGACCTTGGCTCTTAGCCATCTCCACACTAAGACCCAACAATCTCCCACTTGGAGATCGGTCTAAGACCATGCTATCAAACACATCCCCAACACATCTCTCATCATCATCAATCATCACATCAATGTTTCACCATAGCGCCCCCACCATTACAACCATCCAACTCTCATGAATGGAGCCCAATTGAGGTTCTACACAACCCCAGTTTGTCACAAGTCACAACCTTTGTGAGCATATCCGCCGGATTCTTCGATCCGACAATCTTCTTCAAACACATAGAGTCATCCTCCACTAGACTCCTAGTGTGATGATATCGCCTCTTGATGTGTTTGGTGCGGTAGTGAAACATAGGATTCTTAGTCAATTGCACGCACTTTAGCTATCACTATGCAACACACAAACTTCTTGCTTCATGCCCATTTCCTCAAGGAAACTCTTCAACCACTCAATCTCCTTCCCCGCCTCCGACATAGCAACATACTCGGCTACAGTCGTAGACATGGACACACACTTTTAGAGCTTGCTCATCCAACTAATGGTCGTACCACCAATAGTAAAAACATACCCCGAAGTGCTTTTGCATGAGTCATAGCATCCTCCGAAATCGGCATCTACAAAACCTTCAAGAATAACTCCATTCCTCCCAAAGCAAAGAGCCATACTAGAGGTGCCCAACAAGTACCTCAAGAGCTATTTCACGGCCTCCCAATGTCGCTCACCCGGATTTGACATGAATCTACTCACAACTCCCACTGTATGGGCAATGTCGGGCCTAGTACAAACCATAACATACATCATACTCCCCACGGGCGAAGCATAAGGAAAAGTGGCCATCCTTTTCTTTTCTTCTTTTGTCTTGGGTGAATCCTCCTTTGTCAATTTGAGGTCCACCGAAAGAGGTGAGCTTCGAGGCTTCACATCAACCATGTTGAACCGCTTTAGCACCTTCTTGACATACTCCTCTTGAGACAACCTCAACAATCCCGCCGATAAGTCCCTAGAGATTCTCATGTCAAGTATTTTCTTGGCCTCACCCAAGTCTTTCATCTCAAATCTCTCCGACAACTTCCTCTTCAAGTCATGCACAAACTTCATGCTAGTACCCGCAATGAGAATATCATCAACATACAAAAGCAAGTAAACATAACCATTTACGTACCTTTGAAAATAACAACAATGATCGCCATCCGTTCTCACGAAACCATTGCATAACATGAAGCTATCAAACTTCTTGTACCATTGTCTTGGAGCTTGCTTCAACCCATATAGACTCCGTTTGAGCTTGCATACCATGTCTTCCTTTACCCGAACTTCAAACCCTTCCGGTTGTTTCATGTAGATTTCTTCTTCCAAATCACCATGCAAAAACGTCGTTTTCACATCCATTTGCTCAAGGAACAAGTTTTTCGAAGCCACAATTGCCAACAAGATTCTAATGGTAGTCAACTTCACAACCGGAGCAAAAATCTCATGAAAGTCAATGCCCTCCTTTTGTGAAAAGCCCTTCACCACAAGTCTTGCTTTATACCGAATACTGCCATCCGGTTCATCCTTCTTGCGAAAGATCCATTTGCACAAAAGTGCTCTCTTGCCCTTAGGCAAGTCAACCAACACCCAAGTGTTGTTCTTCTTCAATGAGCTCATTTCCTCACTCATTGCATGCTCCAACTTCAACGAATCACCCAACCTCATTGCCTCAACATAGCATTCCGGCTCACCGGAATCCGTCAACAACAAGTAATTCGCTGAAGTCATCTTTATGGGTGGTGGTGTGAACCTATTCGGTGCTTTAGAGAGCCTTGATGTTCTCCTCACCGGTAGTGGTGTCTTTGGTTCCTCACGAACCTCACCAGGCTCACCTTGAACCTCAACCTCCTCCATCTCAAAAGTCTTCTCTTCTTCCTCCGATTCACTAGAAATCGGATCATCCGGAGTTTGCACAACATGTTGAGGAGATGCATGTTGAATTGGCACATCTTCATCTTCTTTTCCAATTCTCACATCACCATCTAGCTCAACAACCTCTCGCTCACTCTCAATGGATTCTTTTTCAACGGAATTTCCACCAAAGTTATCCTTATACAATGAGTTCTCATCAAAGGTAATGTCACAATGCCTAATAATATTGCGGTTAGTAGGATTCCACACTCTATAGCCATATTTCTCATCACCATACCCCACAAAGTAGCATTTCATGGCTTTAGGGTCAATCTTGTCTCTCTTTTCGGATTGCAAATAAGCCACACACCCAAAGGTCTTCAAGTGAGTGTAGGACACCTCCTTACCACTCCACTCCTCCTCCGGTATCTTGAACCCCAAGGGCATCGAAGGTCCACGGTTTATCAAATAAGCCGCGGTGCTAACGGCATCCGCCCAAAAGCACTTTGGGAGACTCGCAAATAACCTCATGCACCTTGCTCTCTCAAGTAATGTTCTATTCATCCGCTCCGCTACCCCATTTTGGCGAGGCTTTCCGGGAATAGTCCTTACCAAAACAATGCCATGCTCCTTACAAAGTTCCTTGTAAGCTTCCAACTCATACTCTCCTCTATTATTGGACTTGATACTCTTTATCTTCACCCCCAAAGCATTTTCAACCTCTGCCTTCCAAGTCTTGAACTTCTTATTTACCTCCGACTTGTGCTTCATGAAGTAGACCCATACTTTCCGGGTTGAATCATCAATGAAGGTAACAAAGTAGTGAGATCCACCAAGGGACTTGATGGGTATGGGCTCCATACATCTGTGTGCACAAGAGCTAGCTTCTCCTTCTTCAAGGACCGTTGGATTTTTGTGAAAGACACCCTATTTTGCTTCTCAAAGACACATGTCTCAAAAAATTTCATGTCGATTGATTTCAAGCCCGACAACTTACCCTTTGAAGCTAACATCCTCATCCCTTTCTAACTCATGTGACCAAGCCGAGTATGCCATAGCTTAGTATCACACTCCGTGGTTGTAGTAACCATGTTTGTACACCCTAAGGTAGTGTACAAAGTACCAATCTTCGTTCCCCGAGCAACCACCATGGCACCCTTCCATGTACTCTCACCAAACATAGTCCTATAGCCACTTGAGTCCAATTGACCCATCGAAATCAAATTTTTCCTTAGCTTAGGAATATACCTCACATCTTCAAGCTTCCATGAACTCCCACTTGAAGTCTTGATCATCACATCTCCTTTCCCCACAATGTCCAACGGATTATCATCCGCAAGAAACACCTTCCCAAACTTGCCACTCTTGAAGTTCCGTAAAATCTCTTTGCATGGTGAAGAATGAAACGATGCACCCGAATCAAGTATCCATGACTCAATGGGACTATCCACGCTCAAGATCAAGGCATCCCCAAATTCATCGCTTGATGCCAAGCTAACCGATGAACTTGAATCATCATTGCTCTTTTGCTTAGAGCCATCCTTCTTCTTAGGATTCGGACACACTCTCTTAGTATGACCCTTCACTCCACAACTCCAACACACAATGTCTCCCTTTCCCCTCGATTTACTCCTCCCCTTACTCTTCGATCTCCCTCTTGGGTTCCCCTTTTCTTGTCTCCATCGTCCCCTTGCCTCACTAGAATAGGCACCACCAGATGACTCACCGGACTCCTTCCTCCTCAAGCTCTCACTCAAGATTAGGTCCCTCACATCATCATTCCTCAACTTCTCCTTGCCGGAAGAGTTGCTAATGGCGGCAACCACTGTAGCCTAAGACCTAGGCAACAATGACAACAAAATAAAGGCCTTCACCTCATCATCAAACTTGATATCAAGCGAACACAATTGAGAAATAATCGAGTTAAATTTATTTATGTGTTCCGGAGCCGAAGTACCATCATTCATCTCAAACTCAAACAACCGACGCATAAGGAACACCTTGTTCATTGCCGAAGGCTTCTCATACATATTCGACAAAGTTTGCAAGACATCCACCGTCGATGTTTCATCCTTGACATTGTAGGCCACACTCCTACTCAATGTCAACCTTATCACTCCAAGTGCTTGCCTATCCAAAACTCTCCAATCTTCCTTCTTCATACTATCTGGTCTCTTGCCCTCAAGAGGTAGATGAAGACCCTTTTGGTACAAATAGTCCTCTTTTTGCATCTTCTAAAAGCCAAAGTCCTTCCATCAAACTTCTCAAGTTTCAACATGCTCTCATCCATTGTTAAACAATCACAAAGTTCTCAACCTAGGGTTTCAACACAAGGAACAAAATTTCTACACCAAAATTTCAATCCCCAAACACCCAAAGCAACAAACTTTGATTTCCAATCACAAACACAAGTTTTCACACAAACCCTAACTCAAATTCCACCAAAGATTAACCTAGGCTCTGATACCAATTGTTGAGATTATAGAATCAAGTAGAAACAAGTTTGCAATCACCAACAATAACCAATGGAAGCCAACAACCAAGTAAGCAAGCAAAACAACAATAAATGAAGAAATAAATGAGAGAGAGTTAAGTAATGGCACCGTGGGAAGACTCGAGAATCCGGGAATAAAAACCCACAAGCACTAAGGAGTAGTATTGATCTTGATGATTGATTGAGAGAGATACAAGCTATTTCAAGCTACACACACAAAGGCACAAAACCCTAGAAATTCTCTCTAGTCTCTTGAAATGTGTGAGATTATGTCATATTTACAAATGTGGAAAAGAGGAGTATTTATACTACCCCTTAAAATAGGAAAAAACGGCTGCACGTGATGGAAATCGCGAAAACAGGATGTAGGGGTCGCGACACCCATCGCGAGTCGCGACCAGGCCTTCGCGGGTCGTGACCTGGGCGAGCTTTTCTTCTTCACTTGGCAGATTTTGCTCGCGACTAGTGAAGAAACCTTCGCTACCTTGGCTTTTAGCCATCTCCACACTAAGACCCAACACTTCACTCTTATTACTTTTATCGTTTTGACTAGTCAAGTTTGCAACATACTACTTAGACGGTTAACATTCTTTAACGAATGTTTAGTAGATAGTATTAAAGTTAACACTTGAAAATACATGTTGAGATAAATCTAATAAATATAATAATTTGTTAGCTTAGGGTTCACCATTGAGAGAAGGGTCCCCTAAGTTTTACTTGTACCAAATAGGAAAAAAAAATACTCTTTGGTAATATGAAGTATGTAAATAATATAAAAAGTCAAAATCTTAAAAGTAAAAGTTAAGAGAGAAAGTGATTATTATTATTATACAAAATAAAACAAACTCTTGCATGAAAAAATATATATATAAAAAGAAGTAATATGAGTATTATTCAGCTATGCTTGGCATTTTTTCCATTAGATAGTTCTAAATATTAAATGTGTTTTTTTATATTCGGTATATTAAGTTCAAAAGAGATTGTATGATAGTTATTGTTACATTTTATCAATACTCCTTTTGGTCCATCTTATTTTTTAATTAGGGGCATTTGCATGCTGTTTTTACTTGGATCAAAGAAAAAAAAATAAAGATGAGAGAAGAAGAGTAAAAGTATAGAAAACATGAAAAAGGCACAAAGAAGGAGAATGAAGTAAGAGACACAATGCATGCATTAAGGAGGTGGACGAACCTATAATACTATAAGGGGAAAAAGGTTCAAATGCCCGTATTAAATAAAAATGTCGATAAAATGTGATCTTTATATAAAAAAGAGAGAGTAATATATTATGATTGATTTACTTCTTTGAAATGCATGCATTTTTAGATAAAATCAACATAATATAAATGGGTTCAATTTATTAGTTGTTATTTTTATCTTTTTTCAATAATTTAAATAATAAATATAAATTTGACTATTTGAGTAAGAATGATAAAGCTGTGCAATGTCAGACCCTGGCCTTACATAGGATGCTAAAAGTCTAAACAACTTGAGGGGAGGGGGGAGGGGGTGGTTTGAGCCCGTGAGGGAATCTTATTTCGAGTGCCCCTTTGTGGGGGCTTGGTCTAATGACGATCTCACCTCCAAGGTCATGAGGATAAAGTCTAACCATTATCAAGTATGTAATTTGAGCCTTTATAAGCAATTAAGCATGACATGTATCTCTCTTCACACATATATGTAGGTAAAAATGCATTTGGTGCATAAGGAGTCATAAAGGTAGGATGAGATTCGATTCCAAGATCTCTTTAAATTGGGAAGAATGTTCTAACTAATTGAGTTATCTCTCGTCCTCCCTAATATCTATTATAAATACATTATAATCCCTCAATCCCAGAAGTTTGCTCCATTTGTTATAGTTACTCCAAAATTTAATCAATTTTCTTCTATTTATTTGGAATTTTTCTCTGTTTGTTTTTCTCATGTTCGCGCCCATACTCCCCTTACTTTATATCTATCGTTAAGTTGTGTATTAAAAAACATACTACCTACGTATTCGAAAGGTTGCAACACCTTTTTGACGGTTCCCAGTGCGATTTTTTATAATTGGTATTAGATGATTATAAGGGTATATAATTAAGGGGAGTGGGTCCATTGGCTATATAATTAAGTGTAGTGAAAGTCAGGGCTCACCATCATTGCCATCACCCTCCTTCATGGCCCCCAAATCCGACAAAGAAACTCACCACCACCTCCTTCAATCAACCTAATCTTTCCCCTAACCACCATTTGTCATCCCATAACACATTCACCGCCCAAAATAGACCACCACAACATGTAACAAAAGTCTAACAAATCAACAACCACCACCACACAACAAATCAAGCAAAACAGAGAAGAAATCAACCTATCCCATGCTAATTCGACCACTAGCAAACCACCCCACCACCAATTGGAACCATCCCACACTAGTATCATTATGATCAAATCTATATATATACTTCCTCCGTTTCGCAATACTCGCAACGCTTTCCTTTTATAGAAATTTCTCAATACTTGCAACCAAGCTTTATTTAGTAAATTTTAGCATATTAAATGACTATCATACCCTTACTATATTTCTCATACTACCTAATTAACAAAATAAATCTACAATTACTTATTGTATTATCTTACTAATTAATAATTACACAATTAAATTATTACCCCAAACTACCCTCCACTCTCTCTCCTCACTCCATCTCCCTCCCTGAACACCAACCCCAGCCACCAGTCACCTTCATCCTCCTTGCAGCCACCACGCATACCACCACTCTCCTTCCCCCCTTTCCTGAAACCACCACCACAACCATCCAACCTCCACTTTGCTTCTGCCTCCCCGAAAACTGGTCTTCCATTTTCGTTCTCTTTCTCCCCCCAACAATTGCAGCCCAACTTCATTTGGCGGCGCTATTAAAACCCCACATCCAATTTCAACTACCGCACATTTTTCTTCTGTTGCAACATCCACCAAGAAGAGAAGATACAATATCACTCTTCTTCCTGGTGATGGCATTCGCCCAAAAATTATCTTCATTTCTAAAAATGCCCTTCATCTCGCTCTTTCTCTTCAAGGTTCTTCCTTTTCTCTGAATTTCATCTTTTACTTCTTACTTCTGTTGAATGGGTGTAACTTTAACCTTTGAAGGTGTTTAATTTTGGTTTTTGATTCTTTACCTTCTTGTTTTGGGATTTTTGGTGGTGGTTATGGATGGTGGTACTAGTTGTGGTGGTTGTGCTGAGTAGGTTGGGTGGTGGTTGTGGATCGACTACCGGCTCGTAGCGGTGGTGCTGAGTAAGTTGAAGCGCAGGTGGTGGTTGTGGTCCGATTAGCCAGCTAGTGGCGGTGGTGGTTGTGGTGTGATTTGGTTGACAGTGGTGGGATGGAGGCTCTATAGGGTGGACGGTGGTGCAGTGGGTGCTTAGATATTCTTTGGTGAGTTTAAGTTGTTAACTACATGGGTACTTTTGTCTAAATACACACACTTTTTCCTCCTTCTTGGTTTTTGTGCAATATGTTTGGTTGCGAGTATTGCGAAACGGAGGAAGTATATTAAAAAGCGTAAGCATAGAATGCAATCCGTCACGTGTCACTCTCCATTCTTTACAACAATATTCTATCAACGTTTCTCTCATAAAAATTACAAATTGTCCATGAGAAGTTTCGAACCTTCGACCTCGAGTGTGGAAGATAGATGCTCTAACCATTGTGCTACCACATTTTTGTTGCTTCTTTTATCAATACTAATAATGATATTAATGATACTATATGTTTTCAATGAAAAAAATAATTAAGGTACAATATTTTAATTACATTTATGAATAAAACTACCAATATATGACTTTTTACTGACATCTTTATATATAAATCCCAGAGCAACGCCTGGGCCTAAATACTAGTTTAAGTTTATAATGCTATTTATATCATATGATTCTAAAATCATCAAAACCAAAAATTGAAAACTGACTGTGATACCAAATGGGCCCTAAGTTTAATGAGTTTTTAGATTAGTTGTTAATAAGATATTATTATATTCTATTAAATGTTGTTAATAATATATATTTAATAAAAGTATAACAGTCATTTAACAACCCAGTTTTTACTATATTAGGAAAGAAAAAAAAAAGTGTTGCAAGCATTTGAAAATCTCCGTATATGGAAAGTGTTGCAATCTTTCGAATACGGAGGTAGTACAATGAATTCCACCAAAATGAATAAGACTTAATTATTTTCATAATTTAACATTGTAGTTTAATTCACCCATTCCGTATTAGTTGCAATACTTTAAATTTTGTACTATTCATATGTTTTATTTGATTATGTGTTTCTAATTATGATATCAAACCAAATGATAGTATCAACTTTAAAAAATTCATAGTTTTTACTTATTGATATACTCTCTCAGTTCACCAATGTTCTTCTTAATTATTGTAGTTCTAGACAGTGTAAATAGTGTAAAAGTGGATGCTTTTGTTTCTTTCATTGGGGAGAAAGTAAGATTGTGTGAGAGTGTAAAATTGTGCAGGTCCAACAAGTGGAGGGTAAGATAATGTGAAAGGAACAAACCTTTTTCCATTTAAGAAATAAAGTAGAAGTAGAAAGATAATAAAGTATAATCTCTATACTATAGGGAAGAGGGGGCTAGACACCTAAATTAAGAAAAGAAAAAAACAAATAAAATAAATCAAGGAAGTTATTAAGTAATTGAGTTTTAATTCCAAACTTAGCAATCTGATTTTTAGCAAAAAATGTTTAAAACTTCAAACTAAATTATCTAAAAATCTACAAAGTAAAAACAATTATTAAAAATATCAATGGTTATATTTTCTTGAGATCTATATATAGAGACACATTTTGCTATATTTTTATATACTTTTGAATGTTTTATTTTCAAATACATGAGTTATTGATTGCTCATGAGTGAAGGTGCATTTGATTAAATTGATCATGAAGCATGATAAAGCATTTTAGGATGAGTGAGAAAGTGGTAGATGGAGAGGGATGATATACTTTTTTTACTCATGAGTGATGATGTTAATGACATCTTCCCTTAATCTTTTGTAAGATTTTTTTATCATTTTTGGCGTTTTGTTTTAATTTACTATTCTAATATACTCTAATATTTATTACACTTTTTAATGTATTTAAATTGTTTCACTATCTAAACTCTTTTGAGATTACAATTACACCATCTAAAAAGACAAGATAACTAAAACTTAACGATTATTTTTAAAAGTATGAAAAATATGTATACTTTTTCTTTAGAGAAATTACAATATAGTTTATCCCATATCCTTACATATTAATCTTTTGCACGAGGCATGCATTGCGTGCATATATAGTTATCTCTATTATATAAGGGAAGAAGAGGAGGTGGACACCAAAAATTACATAAAGGAAAAAAAAAAGAATCACTTTAAAGCTTTATTAATTAAATAATTAATACTTTACTAATTAAGTTTTCAACCGTTGCACGCATCACGTGCATATAAAGACTAGTGTAAATATGTTGCAAGAGTTTGTAAAATTTAACCTTACAATAAATATATTGGATATTAAATTCATTGTGGTGTGTGCTAATGGGACATTCTTTTTGATATGAGCTATATATTTATAATCTTCTTTTGAAATACTAGTCGACATAATATTTATTGTAAATATTTAAAAACTACTAGTATAAGAGTTATTATAATAAGGAAAATTGTAGAAATATTAATTTTTCACAATAATTACTTCCCATGGTTTTTATTCATTGTAAAAGCTTTCTCTTTTCAGAATTTTTCACAATGATTGCAATATTACCTTATTGTGCTATTGAATTCTTGATTCTCTTCCTATCATTCGCATTTTTTTCCACTCTTTTTTTACTTCTTTATTTGGATATATAAATTACAAAAGTAATTGTCGTGATAGCTGTTAGTAGTTGTAGTAGCTGTTAGTTGTTGTAGTAGCTTAGTTATTGTACTAGTTACTCCATCCGTTCTCTTTTGATGCTTCCATTTTTCTTTTTGGATGTTTCTAAAAGTTCTTCCCACTTTGAATCTTTGCCATTTTAAGAATATTTATTTTCCCATATTACCCTTCAACAACCAAATATTTACTACACTTTTTTACTTTTTGTCATACACATAGCCCACTTTAGAATCATTTATTTTCCAATCACCCACTTTTCTTCCTCTCTCTTACTTTTTCAAAATAAAAAAGGTACCAAAGTACACTTTTTATAATATGAAATTTAAATGATTTTGCTTTACCTCAATTTGCATTGGTTTTTTTCCAAATTCCAAAACTTGTACCTCCAAAAGATAAAAGAGTAAATTTATTAGATTATGGGTAAAATTTTGGTGTGGCGTTAGAAAAGAAGTTAGTAGTAAAAGAATAGTAGCGTCAAACCAAACCAAACCAAACCAAACCAAAATCATGAGTCTGGCTGGCCTCAACGCTCTCACTAAAATGCGCTTAAGATACGTCGTCGAAGTCTGTGCAAAGAAATGATCACATGTAATGTAATTCCGAATTTGTACTCCACTGACTTTAACGCTCATCATCGCTGCTGCTTCAGCTTCAGCTTCGCACACTATACTTTGCTGCAGCAGCACCACACTATACCACAATACACTCTCTCTCCCAGTCTCCCTCCCCCCCTCCCTGCAACTCAACTCCCCACTATCGATTTTCCGTTACATAAAACTAAAACTGAAAAAATAAAAATAAAAATAAATTAAAAGCTCACCATTTCTCTCTCTTCCTAGATCTTCTCTCTCTACTCCGATTATGAAGATGAAATTCAAGTCTACTTCTAATCCTCTCATTTCTCTCGAACACAAGAGGTTTCTTTTTTTCTCTCTCTACTCTTTTTCCTCCATTTTTTCCTCTGTTTTTGCTTCTCAATTCACTATTATACATTGATTTTCTGATGATTTTAAGTTGACTATCATATTCGTTACTGATTTCTGCTTCGATTGTGATCTCGGTGTCGCAATCTGTCTAGGTTTGGTTTTTACTGTGTTTTTGGTGATTGTGGAATGTGATTTTGATTTTGATCGGTTTTTTGAGTGAATAAGCTTACTAATTGAGTTATTTGATTGAATGCGGAGTTATTGTTTGATTTGAGTTGGAAAATGTTGGAGGTTTATTGGTGCTGTGATTGATCAATGCTGTGGTGTTACTATAGTTAGTATTTTCTTACTTTCTCGCTCTGTTTCGGCTTCTTTCATTTCTTAATCCACTTCGGAATTTTGATTTTCTGATGGTTTTCAGTTGATCTTCATATTCGTTACTGATTTCTGCTTCGATTCTGATCTCGGTGTCTCAATCAGTCTACGTTTGGTTTTTACTGTATATTTCTACTTGTTTTTGGCAACTATGGAATGTAGCTTTCGTTTTGATCAATTTTTGAGCGAAAATCTTTACTAGTTGAATGTGGACTTATTGTTTGATTCGAGTCCCAAAATGTTAAGAGGTTGATTGGTGGTGTCACTGGTGTGATTGAGCAATACTGTGGTGTTAGTATAATCAGTGCTTGATCTCGTTGTGGTCTGGATTTGATACTTCCTCCGCTTTTTTTTACTTGCATCATTGAACCATATTACGCTACCCAGTGCACACTTTATAAATTATATATCTTGAGTTTATATATGAAAAAAACTATACAAAGTTGATATTAATAATCTACATATTGAGACGAATCTAAAACGATCCTACATGACTATGTTTTTCGTTATATATAAGTCACAAATTTGGTTCAAAGCAACATGAATGAATAGTGTAGCATTGCCAAATGATGTGAGTAAAAAAATACGGAGGTAGTATGATGTTATATGTTTAAGATCTTAAAAAAAGGAGAAGAATCTTCACTGCAGGGATGCTTATGGATTTGCTGTTAGGCCTCAGCATGTGCAGAGATACAGAGAGTATGCTAGCATTTACAAGGTACATAGTTGCTTATTCTTTCATTGGTCGCTAATGAATTGGACACATTTTATTTTTATTTTGTATCATCCGTGTATGATAGGCCGCTTTCTTAATTTAGTAAATTACACTTTGAAGTTTCTCATGCGATCCTTAATGATACCCTTGACGATGAACTTTGTAAGAAGACTACGATGCTATGGCGATGATGCTAAAATTCGAATAGTGATGGCTAGATGTGTTATTTGAACTCAATTTCTCCATTTCAAATTATTTGCAACAATTCTCTTGTAAAATTCAAATTTCACGAACTTTGACTATGCATTCTCACCTATATATTTGGAAAAACATATTCACGTGGGAACTCGTTAGAGTTGTGTCAATGTCTATTTTAAAAATATTCAACATAGCAGTGGTGAAAATAGGGTATTAAACACCGCGGAGAAACAAAAAAATGGGAATTAATTTGGAATAGAGGGAGTAATGATTGTTGTTTTTTTCTTTAATATGGTTGCTGAGTCGTGATCGGATTGGATTGCAACAAACTAAGAGCACCCGCAATGCGCTATCTTCCCATAATGTCTCTCTTTTCTCGACTCCTCCACCTCAGTTTCCACTAACTTTATTTCCCCCCCCCCCCCCCCCCCCCCCGCGACTTCATTTTTGTTCCCCACATTAACATCTCCAATAATGTCACAAGTATGCCACTTGGCATCTCCTCAAGAGAGAAAAGTTATTAACTCTCATGGCCATGTGTCGGATTGTCATGCAAAGCTGAAATTTTAGGGTGCCTAACTGCTAGGGGAGCCCCAAAATTGGGCACCTTACCGGCTAATGCACAACCTCCCCAAATAGAGGAGAGAGAGTGAAATAGAGAGGTTATCTTGCATTGTGGATGCTCCAATGAGCATATTTTTGCTTTGAGAAGTCTACAATATAGAATGCTCTTCACTATGCGGACAGTCTCGTGCTCCTTTTCTTCACCCGAAACTGATCAGTAGCAATTTTGCAGATGGGCTGGTGAGATCAGCTTAGATATGTTCGGGTACAAATGGAAAAACGAATATCTTTCAATGCTAGATGAGTTTCCATGACACTGTGAGATATAGGCTAATAGGAACTTGGTGTCTTCCGTTTTCTATTTATTCCATGGCTAATCTGATCTATATTCACTTGTTTGAGATTTTATGAAGGATATCGGTCTTATATGTGGATTTCGATGATGGTTATCATATTCGTGTATGAATGATGCGCCTAAGGGCTTTTGTTTCATAGAACTAGAGTTCTAATTGGTCCTCTTTTCCTGCCTCTCCTCACTGCAGTGATATATTGATATGAACACATTTTTCTGTCTGTGATCTCTTCTATTTGATTGTTTTTTAGGAGGAAGAAGAGGAAAGATCAGATCGGTGGAATTTTTTTTTGGAAACAGTATCTGAGTCTGTTCAAGCGCCCATTGATGGGGAAGTAGTCGATGCAGTTGACAACAAGGAAGATGACAAGACATTTGAAGCTGATGCTAATCATCAAGCACCAAGTGAATGTGTTGATGGAAGTGATACACCTAATTCTGAAGGTTCAGTTGACAATGGAGTTCAGAAGCCAGATGTCCCAGCAGTAAAGGCAAAGAAAACTCACAAAGTTCAAATATGGTCTAACATAAGGCAGTCTCTACACATAATAGAGGATTTAATGAGTGTTCGGGTGAAAAGAGGAGCCATTTGTCTAGAAAAGGACAGGATATTGATCCTCATAAGACTCTTAAATCTAATGACGAGGCGAAATCTTTCAAAGGAGCACCAGAAGATGATTCGGAAGAAGAATTTTATGATGTTGAGAGAACAGATCCTGTTCAAGATGTCCCTTCTGTTGATAGTGCTGCCTCACCTGCACCTACTAGCATCTTTGAAGGAACCAGCTTAGACTCCAGCTCTCCATGGAAAGAAGAACTAGAAGTCCTTGTTCGAGGAGGACTGCCAATGGCCCTTAGAGGAGAGGTACATGACTTGATTAACTATATGTTATTGTTTTTTACTGGATAAATGGTATACCTGCCCGCAGTTGATTTAATCCTTACAATTGCAGCTTTGGCAAGCGTTTGTGGGTGTGAAGGCACGCAGAGTAGAGAAGTACTATGAAAATTTATTGTTTCCAGAAATTAATCATGGTGCTGATGAAATCAAGCGAGAAGAAACAGATGATAAAGAGTCAAGCGTAAAAGGTGCAGGACTATGTGAGAAATGGAAGGGCCAGATTGAAAAGGTGAATGGATGTTATGAAGTTCTGTTTTCATTTTTTTTTCTAAAATGTTTTCAGGCTTTGATTTTTCCCTGATGAAGCTTCATGACTAAATGCCACAGGATTTACCCCGTACTTTCCCAGGTCATCCTGCTTTGGATGAAAATGGTAGAAATGCGTTAAGGCGTTTACTTATAGCTTATGCTCGGCATAACCCGTCAGTAGGCTACTGCCAGGTAATTGATTCTGGAAAATCTTGTGTATAAAACAGTAAAACATCACTACCTTTTTGAATCTTTGAGAAATATAAAGTAAACCTTAGTTTAGTATCTAGCATGTCCAAGTGTGTTTTTTTCTAGGTTTGTTGCAAGCATTAGCTGTCTAGTTTAGGCTGCTACTGAAAGAAGAGATCTGTTTTATTTTATATGCTCATAAACAGAATGGCTTGCCTTGTAATTTGGGCCAATTATATTTTGGGCTTAAGATGATCAGGCAAAGATGCTATCCCTCTGATTTCTAGAGGATCTTTTTTCAGGTTTAAGAAATGGTTCCACATCTCCCAATGCCTTTTTCATTTCCATCAGTAATTTGTTGATAGCCAGGTATTAATGTATCATACAACTATACAAGTCATCGAGTAAAAAGTGGGGTTACAGATAATCATCAACAAGACAACAATCTGCACTATGAGTCTGTAGACAAGCGCTTCCTAATTTAGGAACCCCGATTAGCTCAAGTAAGCTTAATGTACTTCATTCTGAACGTAGGGAATTAATTTTGACAATAAGAAGATTTAGTATACAGAGACTCCTTGACTTGGGTAAAGCTTCTTTCGATTGTTCCTCTTGCATATTTATAGCCTATCTTGATTTGTGTAAGCCACGTCGAAAAAACGAAGAAAGAGGAGTAAAGAATTAATCTTGCTCTGTCATTGGGCCAGGTTAGATGGATCCAGAGTATATATAATAGGTTTTGGAGCAGCTTCAAACTTAATCAAGGATGCCAAGTAGCTCTTAAGACATAAACTGATATAGAACAAACATCGCTCCGAAGAAATAAAATTGCATCCCTTGAAAATCTTTCATTTGCTTTAGGTACAAATACTAAGGATAGTTGTTAGATGTGTAGACTATTTGGCAGTGGATAAAAAGGAAGAAAATAATTTGATATGATAGAGCAAGAAAAGGGTTGATGCAACTGAGAAAGAGGAGGAAATAATTTTTTTTTAGGGGAATAATTACTTGAAATGGAAGTGTGAAATTTTTGGTGACAATCCAAAAAGGAAATTTAGGAATCTATTTAGGGATGGAAGGAGTATAGATTTGAAAAAAAATTGTCTCTGAAAACCATTGTTTATTAGATCTGAACTAGAACCATAAGGCACCACCCAGCTACATAGGGCTTATGCCAACTGCCAATGTGTAAACCCGTCATAAGGAAAAGCGGGACCTAAATGCGTAAGTTTGAATTCTCGATTTGAACTGAATACATGATACATTAATCTGTAAGACTGTAATTATGACTACCTCCAAGCCCATATATCCTAAACCTAATGATACTTGGCTGCTGAAAGTTTGCCCTACCCTTTCCTATACCCTCTGCATCTTAGAATTCTGTAAGACGTGGTTTGATACTCCCTCCAGCTTAAACATTGATGAGTTTGGTTATATATTTTCGTAAACGCAAAGTGCTTTGAAACACAAAAAAATGGTATGAAGCATCCCTAAAACTCTAGGCTAGCAATTGAATTTTTGAATTGCTTTGGACATTCGAAATACCAAATAGAGTAGCTGGTGTAAACTCTCTGATATGTCTTCCCTTAAATTTTTGTGGTGAAAAAAACCAAAATTGAAAACCCTAGCCACTTTTTGAAGTTGATTGGTGCTTGAAACGGATTGCCGATATGCAGCATCTGTATAGTCGAGATTATGGGACTTCATTCCCCAGACCACTTTATTCAAAATTGAAGCTTCAATTGGAAGCAATTCGGAGCGAAGACATAGGGTTTTGATGGATATGAAGGGCCAACAGATCGAATGAAACATCTAGAAATTCCTATTTTCAATATTAGTACTGAGCATATGGCAAACTATATTAGCATTCTCCTCCTTTCTTTGCCCTGAAAAAAGTGAAGCTTTTGCATATCTGTTTTTCCTTATTAAAAGCTCAAATTTGTAAACAATCATTGGCGTGTAAGTATTTTAGTATCTATTATATGGAAACAATCATTGGCGTGTAAGTATTTATAATATGTATTTCACAATGTTTTGTTACTGTTTCAAATGACGATTCATGTTAGCCATACCCAAGTCATTTTGGGAATAAGGCTTAGTTGTTGTTTACAGTGTCCGACTTTCTGGGAAATTTTTGTGTTTGAGTTCTTTTGTCTCCGTGCTAAGTAGATGTAAAAAAAATAGAGGTGCCATTCTTTTTGGGATGAAGTGAGAATTCCTTATGTAACTGAAGGGAACTAAAGTATTAAACATTTCATTGGCATACCCTTTTCTTATTTGTGGATTAGGATTGATGTATGGCATTGAGCTGCTCGAATTAACAAAATTTTACTTTATAGGAGGTTGTTCATTATTATACGCCTTCGCCTGTGAAGGGTGGAGAAGCTCTTTTGTATCAAATGTGAAAAGAAAATGAGCTTACTCAGTTTGGTGTCTCTTGTTTTCATGTATCAACAGGCTATGAACTTTTTTGCTGGATTACTGTTGCTTCTAATGCCTGAGGAAAATGCCTTCTGGTAGGTCTGAGAACCTTTTTTTGACAACCTTTATCTTTATTTTCTAAACTTTTTCTAATTCTAAATTACAAGCAGTGTCTAGCTGTCTAGCAATGTATTATGTGGGTTGGCTCGGTGGTTCATTTACGTAATTATCATGGCTTCATCTGCAGGACCCTTGTGGGTATTATGGATGACTATTTTGATGGTTACTATGCAGAAGAGATGATCGAGTGTCAGGTATAAAGGCTTTCCTGTTTTTTCTCGGTTTTGTCGTGGAAATTTTGTGGACTCAAGGTTTCTCTTTTCCAGGTGGACCAATATGTTTTTGAGGACTTGGTGCGTGAAAGATTTCCGAAATTGGGTTTGTATTCTCTTGGTAGTATAATCTTATTACTGATTTTCTTCTTGTAACACATTTTGACAATGTAGCCCCTTGTCTTGCAGTTAATCATCTCGATTACTTGGGCGTTCAAGTGGCATGGGTTACTGGACCTTGGTTCCTCTCTATATTCATGAATATGCTTCCATGGGAAAGTGGTCAGATTTTGTACTTTATCATAAAAAAATTAGGATCTGTGGTGCATAACTCTTTTGGGCATTGTGGAGTATTCACTTGCCATTGTTTGCATGAACCTGTGCTTGTCTTTTTAGTTTTCCAGAATTCTAGTATTTGAGTAATCAGCTGCTAATTCTGGGCTATCTTTACTGACATCAGTTCTTCGAGTTTGGGATGTGCTTCTCTTCGAGGGAAATCGTGTTATGCTGTTCCGCACTGCACTTGCTTTGATGGAGTTATACGGTACTGGATGATAGTATATGTTTCTTTTAAAAAAAAAATTATATGTAGTTTGTGAAACTAAGATTTCTTTCTCCCGAAAAAGGAGTGCCTGAAATTGTTAAAAAACTATGTCTTGGAAGAGAGCTTAGGGTATAGGACTATAGGGTTTCTGATGTATCATTTAATTCACTATACTTTGACTAATGATGGTTTTGTTTCCAAATTTATATAGGCCCTGCCCTGGTGACAACAAAAGACGCTGGAGATGCAGTCACTTTGCTGCAATCTCTTGCTGGATCGACGTTTGACAGCAGCCAACTTGTCCTGACAGCTTGCATGGGGTACCAAAATGTGCATGCAGCCAGACTACAGGAATTAAGAGACAAACACCGACCAGCTGTCATAGCCGCAATTGAGGAAAGGTCCAAGGGTCTTGAGGCTTTAAAAAATTCCCATGGCCTTGCTTCCAAGCTATATGGATCTATCATGACAGACAAATCAAAAGTTGCTGACGAGCAGATGAATGGTGATACGACCAACATGGAATCAGGTTCAACTACACCAGACGATTACTTAATTGGCATGACAGGAGGTGTGGATGTTGATCCTGGTTTAGATCTTCAAGAGCAGGTACTGCCTCTTTTTTGACTTTCTAGTGAAGTTCCATTGGCATGATTCACTGAGTTGTTACATTGACTAAACGAGATATGCTTGCTTTTTGCAATTTGTAGTTTATTTTCTTCTCATTTTCATCTGAGGTTGCTGAAATATGACGTTTGGGCTCAGTGACTTCCTAATTAGCATTAAACTTAGCCTTTTGAAAACGTCTTCTTGAAGATTTGAAGAACTGTGTTAGGTTAAGTCCACATCCAGCTAGCAGTTTGCAGAAGTTACATCTCTCTGCCCCCCCCCCCCCTCCTCTCTCTCTCTCTCTCTCTCTCTCTCTCTCTCCCTCCCTCTCCCCCCTAGATAAGGTGGAAGTTTAGTTTCTCGTTTGATTGAACTGATGCAATGGCATGCATATTTGGTTTATGGATGTAATCTTGGAAATATCTCAGTGTTTTAGACATGTAAGCCCCAAGATTCTTTGCTTATGTTACATTATAGTCAGTGAGGATCAACCACAATAACCAGTTTTGAGTTTCTTAATTTAGGATACATTTTACTGTGGGTGTTCAGGAGTCAGGACTTGGTAGACTGAGGAGGGGGGGAGGGGGGAATTCGGTTACTGTGTGACCTGATTTTTTAACTGGGGAAAGTTCAGTTACTGTGAAAATTCAGTTACTATTGGTTAACTGAAAGACAATTATTTCAGTCACAGACTTGATTTCCAGAATAATATTCTAGTTTCCAGGGCCAGCAGAAGTAACTGGGTGTCTAAATCATTTCATACTACAAACACGAGCTAGGTAGGTTGGATGATGATTATGCACAATCCTTCAGATCAAGAGCTGAATAAAAAAGCAGCAACTTTTTCAAGAAACAAAGTGAAGTTGCAAACTCCTGAGGGTGGCAGTGATCTGAGTAGACGTGTTTGATTGAGGGCGGTGGGGAGGGGGGAAGAGGTGTTAGTGGGAGGCAGAGCAGTGATTGGGCAGCTGGGGAAATTGAGTAGGAAGTGAGAGTGTAGTGATCCTAGTCGGAGAAAATTGAAACTGGTAATGTGCTAATGATGATAGACGGACGAGAAGGATCTTTGTTGGATGATTTGGGATTAAGTACTTTTTTTGAGGTTAGTGGGTTCAATTGGTAAGGTCAAAGGCTCAAAGCTGTACTGGTAATCTGGAAGCTATAAGTAGTTTGTTGAATTTACTTTCCAAGTTTAAAATTTGTGCTGATGGCTATCATCTTTTGGTTTGCTTGAATGATGGCTGTCTACTCCTAGGAATCTTTGTGATATGCATAATGTGGGTAACCCAAATTCTCCTGCTCAGAACATCTGGAGGACTAAGGTGCCTCCTTGACGGTTCTGTTGCTTGAGCAACTGCAAATGGGCAAGCATTCTGGACCTGGTAAAGACAGTTGTGTTGGTACTCGGTAGCCTGGAATGCTGGACTATTTGGGATGTTAAATATATGAAAGTTGATTCCTTTTCGCAATTGGTTATGTAAGTGGTAAACTGGAGTCAGCAGAGTTTGTGAGGGCATAACTTACCTCATCAGGATTTTAGCCTTTGTTCAGGAATGTGTTCTTGATTTTCTGCACCATTTGTTCCTTTTTGAGCTTGTAGGTATAGTCATGCATTATCCCTTGTCTTGAAAGCTGATTTGTCTTTTTGTTTCTGGCCCTCCTACGTTTTGATGAATCTATGAGTTTGCGGGCATAGTATCGTTTGTACCCGGCCCCATCTTTTCTGTTTTTGAGAGACGATTCTTTGGTGTCCTTAATAATGTTCTCTCTTTGCTTCTTAAAAATGAAAGTAGTGAGACAAAAAGAGATTACAAAAGCCTCGTGTTTTATTATGTTAGCCTGCTTAAGGCTTAAGGACAAGAAAAGGTTTCCATATGATACTTTGCCATCTCTTTTACTTTTATCTATGGGCATACTAGCATTTTCATGAAGCTGCGATTTTTAAAAAATTACCGTTCAAATTGAATCCCAAATTGGAACCTACAGGTTGAGTTTTATAAACTTTTTCATAAACCCACTTTTAGCAATCCATTTAAAACAATTACTCCCTCCGGCTCTTTATAGTTGCTATATTGTGGAATGATGTAAAGTTTGTGGATGTGCATATGTGTATAGTGCCATCACTTTATAGGTAAAAGACAAAAGAAATGGCGAAATAGATAGGAATAATATAGGTAAGTGACAAAAAGATGGGGGAAACTAGCTAGGAATGTTTTTAGGGATCACAAACCCCGAAAAGAAACGTAGCAAATATATTGGGACATCCATTTATTGTATATGTAGCAAATGAGAAGAGACGGAGGGAGTATGTATTTATTTATTTCTGTTAGCTCAAATGTCAATATATCAAACAAAGAAGCCCAATTAAAACTTCTACTTAGCAGCCAAATTCTTTCTTGCAGGTAGTATGGTTGAAGGTTGAATTATGCAAATTACTGGAGGAGAAAAGATCTGCAGAGTTGAGGTGAATACTAGGCCTTTTTTTCTTCTCATATTCTAATCATTTGAATTACAGCAATTTACTAGCAAAGCTAGCATTAGCGTATAGGAGTACTTGCTTGGTGTTCTGCCAATCTCTTCTGTGTCTCTGGGCTATCATGTTATATTGTATTAATGTGGCTTCTCTTTAACTTTTTGGAGTGTAGAGAGAAGGGAATTCGACTTACCAGAGTCCCCACTGAAAACTTTGTGGCAAAAGATGGTTTTGTCCAACAATACACTAATAATACTACCTCCGTTCCATATGTATTGCAACATAGGGAGTTTTACGCCTCCCAATGCACTATTTTATACGATAAAATCTCTAATTTTATTTAAGTAAAAATTATAAAAAGTTGATATTAATTAAGCATATATCGAGACGAATCTAAAAAGATCCCGCATGGCTATATTTATCTTTGTGTATAAATCATAAAAGAAGGTCAAACAGTAGTGTATGAATAGTGCAAAATGTCAAAGGTTGCAATACATATGGAACGGAGGTAGTATATATTATGGCATAGTGCATAATAGCTCAGATTGACTTTCTAAGGGAAGACCAAACATCAACTTGTACGCCAAAGCTTTGGAGAAGATAGTCCCAAATTTATCTGTTTTGTCATTTGTACACAAGTTTATAGTTTGTGCTGTAACATCAATGTCCTTATTTCCGAAATGCTTTTTAGGAGCTCCCACCCTAAGCAGGGTAAGGAGTACAAAGTCTCATATAAGAATGCCTTACCTTAATGTTTTGGTAAGGCCACCTTTAAAAGTGCCTTTTTTGTAAGTTAAAAGAGTCATTTTTAAGTTTGAAGGGTTACCTAGTATGCAAATTTGAATTCAAGTGACCCTTTAAAGTAGTTTTGGACTAAGATAGTGTAAGGAAGTCTTGCCCTAGATGGACAGTCTTACCCTTGATGAACGAGGGGGAGGGAATCTGATGTATTAAGCGGGCGTCATTTTTACTTCTATCATTATTTTTGATTATGTTTTCCTCTAGATCTCATATATGATGTATCAAACTCGCATCCTTCGTTTCTTCTTTGACCTAGTTACTGCTACTTTTTCTCAACTTCTGTTGCTTACCTAAACATCCTACATCTGTATTAGTCATTTTTTCTGTGCCGTAACACTTATCTGCTCGCATAATTTTTTATCGGATATGCTCTTTTTTGGAGTACATGGTTGGCCATTTATCAAGTAGAAAATGCATCTCTGCAATTGTAAGGATATCTTCGTAGATCTCTTCACCACCCTGGACAGGATCATCAATCATTACTGGGTACAGATGGGTCATTGTCACTATACTGCAGACCGCATGCATATTAGATCAAACTGCATCGTTGTCATGGTGTTTAGTTTTTTAGGACAATAATTCTTGATCCTTGCTTGAAGTATGTGAAGGATATCTTCACCTCCCATATTATGATTCAGGAGTTAGCTTAACGCCTTATTTTCCAACTTGGGCTCCGACTTAAGCTGAAATGTCTTTTCTGGTGAACCTATCAACTTACCTTTAAATAATTTCTTGTTTCTTTGTTCCTTTTGATTGTGGCACCAGAGCAGAAGAGCTGGAAATTGCATTGATGGAGATGGTGAAGCAAGACAATCGTCGACAATTAAGTGCAAGAGTATGTTTCTTTGACTTCTAAATTCTAAGTAAGCATATATTTTGTGAGCTATGGTTCTGCTCCTTTTAAATTGAAAAACTAAGATTAAGGAAAGATAAGTTCAGATTTGGTTGAATGCATTAATTGAAGGCTACTAAAGTTTAGAATTGATGTAAAATCTGACAAGTTTGTATAAGCAATTTTTTAGGCCGAGAATGACGCCTATATCATGAATTATCTGTGAAGACTCTGTCTTGGTGGCTGTTGAAAGTATAAGCAGCCAGCCTGGTTAGTGTCCGATTGGACTCAGAGCTCACGTTAAATTAACCAGTTTAAGATGTAACATGTCCCTTCTATTAGAAGGGAATCTAGACCAAAAATCCTTGTTTGCGAATTACACAAGCTCTTATGCAGATTGCAAGTTGCATATTTAAAGTGGTCTTCCCTTGCAAGCAGGTTGAACAATTGGAACAGGAGGTTTTGGAGCTCCATCGTGTCCTGGCTGACAAGCAAGAGCAGGAAAGTGCCATGCTTCAGGTATCATTTTTAGCTTAGATTCAATAAAATCTTCAATGGAAGCGTTAACTCATGCAACATGTTATTAGGAAATAACTGTATTTATTCAATTTGTAGGTCTTGATGCGGGTGGAGCAAGAGCAAAAGGTGACTGAAGATGCCCGTAGATTTGCTGAACAAGAAGCATTAGTCCAAAGAGAAGCTGCTAGATCTTTCCAGGTTTATCTAGATCCTTGCTTAATTCCACTTTTCTTCATCCTCATTCAAGTTCCATCCACTTTTTGTGTGTGTGTGTGTGGGGGGGGGGGGGGGGTGGGGGGGGGGGGGGGGGGGTGGGGGGGGGGGCTATAGATATCCCATGGGGCACATTGGAATACCCAATTAGTAGATCGTGAACTTCAGATACATTGTTGAACCACTTGATTGAAATTCTAAGCCTATAAACTTTTCTCAGATGGACTTGCATATTGAATTGAAGATTTAGATTATCATGTCCATTGAAATACCTGTTATCACGAAGTGGTTGCTACTTGGCAGTAAGCACAGTGCTTTTATCTAAAAAGAAATTGAAGGTTCAGCTGTAGTACAGAATCCTCCCCATCTCTTTATCTATCTGCTGCTGCAGATTTGTCGGGATGATACTGATGGCTGATGCAACTTTACTATGTATAGGAAAAATATGAAAAGTCCATGGCTTCACTTGCTGAAATGGAGAAGCGTGTGGTTATGGCAGAGACAATGTTGGAAGCTACACTGCAATACCAGTCCGGCCAAATTAAAGCTCAACCTTCTCCAAGGTATGCAGTTTGGTTGATGAAAATTAGAACTAATGGTTTATTTTCTATCTCTGAAATTAGTTGGTGACTGTTGCTTTTTTTCCCCTGCAAAAATACTTTGTTGATCGGCAAGCATCCTTGTCTGTGAAATTAAATTTGGCTACATTAGGTCTGTTCCATCGTGATGTATGATGGTCTAACCTCTTCTACATAGGTCTTTACATAATGATTCTGTACCTGTACGAAGTAGCATGGAGCCTCCAGTGGAAGTGCCTGCCAGAAAAATCAGCATGCTGGCCAGACCTTTTGGACTTGGATGGCGTGACAAGAACAAGGTAGCCTGCTTTGATTAGTTTTTCTTCTGGTAATGTTGTTTTCTTGTCAAGTTGTAGTAGGACTTGTTTTTCTGAGCAAGGTATACTCAGATTTACATGCTTGTAACTTGTAAGTACATATACTCTACTGCTTGTTTGTTGACGAATGGTAAGTGATGTAGAACACAACCATCCTTCAGCCTCCCTTCTGCAAAACTTCATCTAAGATAGGATCAAACTGCAAAACTGTTAATAAAAGCATAAAACATAGTTGACAGCAGATAACATAATCATACACCATGCCTCTATAGAGCATTAGAGTCTCTCACCTTGGGTGGTGTAGGCGGCTAAGATATATATAGTTTTGAACCTGAGATAACAAGGAGGCTTTTTAAATAATACAAACCGTTGTCTGCTATTTTTCAATAATTTAGACGTATAGTGTGGGTGTTATTAGCCATTTATCGGTTATCAGTTTAGGTATTGGAGCATCAACACTGGATCACTAATAGTTTGTTGGGATTGTCTTCCCTTGATTACTAAAAAAACATGTTTCCTGTTGACCTCTTAACCAATTCATAATAGCTTAGATGCATATGAAGTTTTATGAGCCATTTATTGTGGTGATATACCGGGGAATTGGAACATACTCCCTCCGTCCTCCAAAGGATTTCCCATTTTTCCATTTATGTTTGTCTCAATTAAATTTCCCATTTCCTTATTTGGATATGGCCCACCTACTATAATATTATTTCCTTACAAAAAGGATTTAACCCCACACTCTCTCTCTTAATAAACAATTCTAAAAAATACCCACTACCTTACTTTTCCATTATAAAATGAAAATTAGGCCCCACATCAACATCACTCCTTAAACTTTGTGCCCAAAAGAAATGGGAAATCCTTTGGGGGATGGAGGGAGTAGATGACTGCCACGAATAATCTTAGAATCATGTGCTTCCCTTTCCCCTAACTTCAACCCTTTTCCTCTCTCTCTTGTCTCATCCTCACTTTTGGTCTCTCACGTAGTTGCTATTGGTTTTGTATTGTCCGTACAATTTAGTGGCGGTTTATGTCTACTTGCTAGTATTTGTATCTATGCATTTGTTGATGATTGTCATACATACTCTCAACAGCAGCTTTTAAGCAAATCTTGCTTGATCTTTCCTCAGAATTTTGTTTCTGTCAGTATCCCATCAAGAGTGAAGTTTTAGTTTATTTCATAAACTGAAATCATGGAACATGTAAAATGATTTAGTTAAGACTCAAGATCAGTTATGACTTTGGCCATAGCTGCATGTTTTATATATGATGGTGGATTCTAAGCTTCTAGCTGTTGTTAAGTGGTTAAGCTTCGGCCTTAATCTGCTTGTTTTGACAGGGAAAGGCCACAACAACTGAAGAGTCAAATGATATTAAGCCTACTGATGACGTACACAGCCCAGTCGAAGAGAAAGAAAGTAATGGCATCCAAATTCCAGAGAAACAATAATTATTTGACTGTTGATACAGGTAAATGTGAATAGTCTGCATTGTACTGTGCAAAACTCAGTTCAGGCAGCATACTAATGTGAGATTTGAGATCCCGATTAGCGTAGATAAGTCTTCTTGGTGCTTGATTTGTAGTGATTCTGTTCCCAGTGTAGTATGTATAGCATTCAATTTTCCATTTGTTAATTATATAGTAATAATTATATTATAGAAATATAGATGCAAAATTGCTATATATATGAGTCATATATGATGGCCATTGGACACCCCCTTCTCCTGTTCTTTCTCAAGTTGTATGAGGTTTTTGTGATATACTGTAGTTTTCTTCGTACAAATTCCGGCTCACTGTCTCAGCCGCCATCTTGGGCGTTCCTACTCCATGGTGATTGCATTACCGTGTACAAATAATTTGACAGCAGACAGGCAAGCAATACGAGAATCAATTACCTTTTTTGTCACAAATGATTTTGGAGTATAAATAATGAAGAGCAGCTTATAAGTTTCGTCTTACATGTATTAATTGTTTATGCATTAATTCCTTATGATACTCTAGTTGTTGGCCCAAGCGCTATTAGTCCAGACTGCAGTTCCTCAAGGTATTTTTCTTCTATTGATTAAACGTGTTAGTGTATTATTGTATTAATAGCATTTTTTTATCTATATGATATTCTATACCTAATCATATTACAACTTTACAAGTATTAGCATTTAATAATCAGTCCTAAAGTATCCTTTAGATCGTCATTGGAGTCAAACGCACTGTCACGTGAAAAATAGTGTGGTTGTAAAAAGATTTGGAGAAGGATATTGTATTTCTGCATTGTAATTATGAGAATGCATATATTGCATGGCATTTACATTTACTACAAACTAAAGCTCTTCAACTTTATTTGGATCGACTTTTTCGAAGTCCCAACATGCATGGGGGTTAGTTTTCTCTAGATAATTTACTTATGCTTTTGTGTTGATGGTTGGTTGTATATATTGGGGGTTTATCACTGTAAGTACAAGGATCATATAAGCACAACACAAGAATCCACTATCAATTCATGTCTAGCTTGCGACGTTTATAAAATTCTTCATTTGTTTTTTTATTTGTCTAACATTCCATTTATCTGTTTATTTTGTTTGTCCAACTTAGAATATTTTTTTTTGTTTACAAATTTCTCTATTTTAACTCTACTTTTCCCCTTATTAGTCCTATATATTTCGTCAATATTTCTTTTTCTATTCTTATTACCCCTACATGACAATTATATCATCTTTTCATCACATTTATTGATAATTGGAGCTATAGTAAAGAAACGGAGTTGGTATATCGATAATTAGCATATAACCACTAAGGGCATGCTTGGATTGAGGGTAATGTATGAAGGGGTAATAAAAGTCAAACATAGATTAACTAAGACATTTAGAAGTGATGATGAAGGGGATAAAGTGTTGTTCGAGAGGACGAGATGGTGTTGGTTGGAAGAAATTGGAAGATCGTAAGTGTCAGAACAACATAATCTGTTTATTTAATAAAGTTCAAAGATTTAATTGTTACCCTTATACTTAGTTGATTCTTTCCTTCATTGAAAAAGATTTTCCCTCGAATCCATTGTGCCTTAGTGATTTTGAATAAGAACAAAAATTGTAGAACTTTAAACAACTTTAAACTTGTATCATTTGAAGAAAAAAGTAAAAGAATACCCATCTTCATTTCTTTCTTTTTCTTATGTTTTTCTATTTAGTATATGTGTTTCCATCATAATCTTCATGTTCCTCCATCTCAATATAAGGAAATAAATAATAAGTATTCGTAATATCTTATCAGACGTGTAGCTTTGGATCATATTTGGTATATTCTTCGACGTATGATCTCAAAGAAATATATTGAAGATTTAAGTCAAAGGACTTTGAGTCAATGGTAATTTGTTCATCAATGGGGAAACATCAACAACTTATCTTTTTTTTTTACTTTTCCCTTCTTTATCTTCCTCTCTTATTTTTGCTGGTTACTTATTCAAGTACTCGATTTGTTTTACTCTTTTTAAGAACAATGTCAAGTTTTTTTTCTTCCTCCGTTACTTCAAAATTTTCAAATTTAGGTTCTTGAAACTTTTTCATTTTCCTTACATCTTCTTCTAAAAACATTGATACATAAAATTTATTAGGAAATGTATGGTATGCATGACTTTATCATCTCAAATTGGACATATTGAGCCATAAACAAATTTTATTTCAATTAACATGTCTTCTCACATTTTCTCCCTTATTCTTTTTCAATTCTCCTTTTATAATTATTTGTGGCTTTTATATTCTTGTCAAGTTATTTACAAGAGTTGAAAAACAGTCGAAACTTCAAGCAATGCAACGAAAATGAAATGTGCCTTGAGAATCTCAAAGGCTTACAATTTATAAAAAAAAGGTTGGGCAAAATTAACCAATTTGAATAATAGAATCTCAATAAAAGATTTCTAAGTGAGGGATGTGCTCATCTCGTTTCGTTTTGGCATTAATTTGAAAACTTGCATGTTTAATGGTAGAAAAAAACACAGAAAAATGAATTCTTTCTAGTATTCTACACAAAAATAACCTAGATTAAGAAGAAAAAAGGTGATCAATTTGGATTCTAGATGAGTGAGATATCTCCTTGCAAAGATGACTGAAAAATGCTCGAAATTCCAGAAGTTTTCTCAACTCTCCAAAACATGTTTAATATTTGAAGTTCCTTCTTCCTTACTCTAATACTAGATGATTTAAGTCCAAATATCACCCACCAAATAAATAAGAAGATGAAAGTGGACCCAAAATAAACAATCTCACTCAAAAGTGTTTAAGAATTCAAATCCAAACAAAAGGAACCAAGCAAAGACTCAAGGTAATGGGATCTTAGGCTAGAATACAAGATCACTGAATATCCTCCAAATTTTACGACTTTAGAACTCACACAAAATTCTAAAAAAATACCCTGATTTTAAGGCACATTTAAAGAAAGCATACAATAACTACGCGATTTTTTTTCAATCACGAAACTAATTTTCTCTTCTCATCAAAGCTCATGTAGATAGAAAATTGCAAAGCATGAGATAAAGCATCAAGGAAGGCCAAGATGTCACCCCTTGGTTGTACAACATAAGTGTCATAGAGCATACAATAACCACGTTGTTTTTTCAATCAAGAAACTGATTTTATCTTCTCATTGGAGCTCATGTAGATATAAGATTGCAAAGCATGAGATGAATTAAGCATCAAGGAAGGCCAACATATCACCTTTTTGGTTGTACAACATAAGTGTCGTAAAGAAGGTATATGAAATGAAAAGTGTCCAAAATCGCCCATTGCAACAATTATAACAGGCTCGATGCTTCTTGCAATTTTTAAGTCAATACTCGTCCAAGTAAAGTGTTTGATCACTTTTTTTGTAAGTTCAGGAAGTTAGTTCAATACAAATAAGTTTAATTCATTGATATAAGTTCAGTTTAGTAATAATAAGATTAGTTCCTTACACAAGGTTTAAATTAGTAAAAAGAAGTTCATTTCAGTAATACGTCCTAAGTTTAATTCAGCAAAAAATGGAAAATTACTAAACATAAAGTTCAATAAAATAAGTTAATTTAAGTCCAAAAAACAAGTAGTCTAAATCAACCAAAAAAATAAGTTCCAGTTCCTCAAAGTATAAGGCCCCCCACCCCTACCCCCACATAATAAGCTAACTTTAATAAAAGGAAGTCAAGTTGAACAAAAATAAGGGTTTGTTCTTTTTAGCTTATTTTCAATTAGTTAAGTTCTAGTCAATTTAATACTTTTACTCTTACATATTACTCTTCCTTTCAGTTCAGTTCAACTAGATTTAGTCGAACAGAATAGACATTAAGTTTAAAAAGAATAAAGGCTCTATTCACATCAACTAACTAAAATATGGAGTGAGAATAAGTTGTATCGGAAAAATTATCTTCAACCAACAAAAACTAGTTTGCATCATTTAAAAAGTTGTCAAAACCAATTTTAGTTACCGACTAGATATTCAGTATTAAATCATACAAATAAGCTAAAAATAGAAGATATTGAAAAAAGTATAAAGTTGCTAAAAAATATTACTTCAATTAAGTTAGTCTAGTCCAATTCAATTTAGAGTCCGTTCTTTTCAACTTATTTTTGCTTATTTGAACTTATATGAATTGAACTTATCTTAACTTACTTTGAATTTATCTGAACTTATAAGACTTTATTAGACCTTATTCAAGTTTGTTAGACCTTATTCGACTTTATTATATCTTGAGAGCGTATTAGATCAGACGCGTCTGACCATAATATTTGGTTAGACCGCTTCAACTGAAACTAATACCACTTCAACTGAAACCCAAAATTCATTAACCGAAATCATCATAAGTTCATTAACTAAAACACTGAAATAAATAAGTGAAACTCAAAATTCATTAAGTGAAACACTGAAATAAGTAACTAAAACCACTAAAATCAATAACTGAAACCCGAAGTTCATTAACTGAAATCATAAATTTATTATCTGAAACAGTCTGACTAGATCTAGTCAGGCCGTTTGTCATAATATTTTTTCACTAAGATCTTATTCTCCTTATTTAATATTAATCAACCTCATCTAAATTTATCTGAACTTATCTCAAGTTATAAAGATTAAAAATAAGTTAAAAGACTCAAATTCTAAGTAAAACTCAATAGCAAAATAACGATTTTGACAACATCATCTAAGTAGGAACGTGGCAAAATCAAAGACGAAACAGAGGAAACTGAAGCCTGGGATTCAGATTAAATAAAATAATCATATAACTTGGTCTGTCACTTCCACCACATCTTTTGTCGTCGTATTCGTCCCCTTCCTTCCTCTTCATCACTCATCAATACAAGACGAGACGAACACACCCCTATCTATCTCTCTCTCTCTCTCTCTCTCTTATCATCCTCTTCGATCTCCATTGACGAACCCTAATTCAGTAGATCTCTCATCTTCATTCTCCTCCTTTACAATATGCCTGCCGTTTATGGAGATCGTATGACCACTTTCGAAGACTCTGAGAAAGAGAGCGAGTATGGCTACATTCGCAAGGTAATTTTTCATTCTTTTCTTTTCTTTTCTTTTTTTGCTATCCGAACTTGATCTGATCTTATCATATTGTTATACGCTTTTTTTCTTCTCAATTCTGCTCTTTTAGATCAACTTTCTCTGCTTGCTTCTCACTCGATTCGTGTTTTTCTCCTTTTTATATCAATTTTAGTTGATGATTGTCATTGTTTCATGAATCGATCCATATAATTGCTGCAATTGGATAATACTGCGATCTTACATTACTCATACTTATGATGCTCAGTCCCTTACAAAAAGTTACATAATTCATCATCAGATTGTGATTTTGAGCCTTTTTGTTCGTTTTAAGGATATTTCAAAAAGTGGACTTTTCTGTTAAGATTTAATTTTTTCTGTTTTTTTTACCTTTAAGATATGGTATTGTATTGGATGATGACACTGCTTAGTTTTATTGACTTTCCTCTGCCTCTACTTGATCACATTGTGTTTCTTAATCATGATGTAACTGCTAGGTCTGATTTACCATTGATTTGACTTGGCGATAATATGATAGGGGTTGATCATGTAAATTTATGATCCCTAATTTGGATGTTTGACTCTTTTCGAAGCTCTGATCATGTTCTATTTAATAAGTAAAGGGATCATACTTTCTGAACACCAATAACTAAAGAAATGTGTGGTTTTATCTATGTTGAGATGCTTTGATTTCTTTGTCTAGGTGTCAGGACCTGTCGTTGTCGCTGATGGAATGAATGGTGCTGCTATGTATGAATTGGTTCGTGTTGGACATGATAATCTTATTGGAGAGATTATTCGGTTAGAAGGAGATTCTGCCACCATCCAAGGTATTAGAAAGTCTAGCGTTGCTATTGTCAATGTTATTATCAGGGTTTGTGTTTCTCCTGTTTAGCCATTACAATGTGTATTAGCCAATGTACAATAAATGAGTGTAAATAAGAATTGTATTCAGTAAAGTAAGTTAATTCAACAAAAAAAGTCTAACAAACATTCTTTTGTTTTCGACAAAACAAATTTTATTCAGAAACATGAGTTTATTTAAATACAAATCGTTGAAAAGAACATCGTCTCATCAATTATTCCTGCTGTACCCTTGAATATATGAAGGTATTTTGATTATTGTGGTTGGTTAAATTTCAGTTTATGAAGAGACTGGTGGGTTGACAGTCAATGATCCTGTTCTTCGAACCCACAAGGTAATTTTATGACTTGGTTTATTTGATGCATTGTTTTGCTTTCCACAATGTTGCATTTAGTACTAGCTTCTGACTTGTTGCATCTTTTTATTTTCAGCCATTGTCAGTTGAGCTTGGACCTGGAATTTTGGGGAATATTTTTGATGGTATTCAGGTATGAAATTGTTAAAATTAAATGTATGTGACTTGTTAAGTCATACCAGTTTGCACTTTTAGTCGATATCCGATTTTCTTAGATGACTTGGTATTTACCATTCTTAAACGTTTATGCAGAGACCGCTGAAAACTATTGCTAAAAGGTCCGGTGATGTCTATATCCCTCGTGGTGTTGCTGTGCCTCCCCTGGATAAAGACACACTTTGGGACTTCCAGCCTAAGAAACTAGGTAATATATTGTTTAATGTCCCCTTGCCATTTCATTCATATTCATCTGCCGTTTGTTTCTTTAGAGGTGTTGTTTTTGGAGCTCAAATGAGATTTGATGTTGTTTCAGGCGTAGGGGATCTTTTGACTGGCGGAGACTTATATGCTGTAAGTTGTTTGCTTTTTACACCAGTTCCTGTTTGGTGTTTTTGAGCTCCTAATTTGTTTACATTTGGTTTATTTACCTCTATAATTGGAACTTGTGGTTGCAGATCGTAGATGAGAACAGTTTGATGCAGCATCATGTGGCTCTGCCACCTGATGCTATGGGCAAGATTACATACATCGCACCTGCAGGGAATTACTCTATACAGGTTGGTTGTGAATCTCCATAATGTTTCTGATATCAAATAATCAAACCTTGCCCAAGACTTAGTGAGCTTCACTTTGACTATCTGCTTGTCTTATATACTTTTTTTTTTGACCCTGGTGAATCTTTGTCTATGTATGCAGGACACTGTTCTGGAACTTGAGTTTCAAGGCGTGGTGAAGAAGTTTACTATGCTTCAGGTGATTATAGAGAATTCTGCTCTTGCTTTGAATTATTAGTGAACGGTGCCTCCAGCTCCATAGCCTAGTAGTCAGTTTGTTGTTTTATTGAATATGGTTTATTGGATTCTTAGTTTCTGGTTATCCCTTGAACTCCTTATCTAAACTTTGTTTTGCAGACTTGGCCCGTCCGTACACCAAGACCTGTTTCATCAAAACTTGCTGCTGATACCCCTCTACTGACTGGGCAGGTTCATACTATGAAATTGCTTCATAAATGTCATTTTCTTGTTTTACTCAAATGCTCTTGTTTTCCTTGTTTTCTGATTGATTGAAGATGTTGCTGACATGACTTCTTTTGTACAGCGTGTTCTTGACGCCCTTTTTCCCTCAGTTCTTGGTGGAACTTGTGCCATACCCGGGGCTTTTGGCTGTGGAAAAACTGTCATTAGTCAAGCACTTTCTAAGGTAATCTTTTTTTGTTTTTTTTCCTTGAGCATTTTCATGATGTATGGTAGTATATTTGCCATGGCGTTCATTAACATCCCTTCTGCCACTTGCAGTACTCTAACTCTGATGCTGTGGTCTATGTTGGCTGTGGAGAAAGAGGAAATGAAATGGCTGAGGTATACTATTGAGATGATGGAGTTTACACTTAGTATTCTTTCATTTCTGCTGAAGTTGCAAATATAAATTCTTTGATTCAGGTTCTTATGGACTTTCCTCAACTGACAATGACATTGAAGTTGTAAATATAAATTCTTTGATTCAGGTTCTTATGGACTTTCCTCAACTGACAATGACATTGCCTGATGGACGGGAAGAATCCGTTATGAAACGGACTACTCTTGTCGCAAATACTTCTAACATGCCTGTGGCTGCTCGTGAGGCATCCATTTACACAGGTACGGTTTAAAATTTTGTATTGTTGCTGAGGCTTAACTCTTTGACTGTCTCTTAAATGTTCTAAAATTTTCCTGTTTTGTGTTTTGTCTATTGTGATTATCAATGCCTGGTTTTGATGAAGGCTGTTTTGTTTTTAAAAAGAATTCCTTTCTAGCTGTTGCAGTAATTGATATTCTCCTTTGTTTTAAAAAAAATCAGGTATCACAATAGCTGAATATTTCAGAGATATGGGGTACAATGTCAGTATGATGGCAGACTCAACTTCTCGATGGGCAGAGGCTTTGCGTGAAATTTCAGGACGACTGGTGATCATCCCATTTAGTTTCTTTTTTGTATATTTAACACTTGGTATCTGTTGTTTATGCATGCCAATTTGTGACCGATACGTTTTAGGCATCTCTTTGCCTGGGTTCCCTATTGTGTCGTCTGGTGCTTTACCAGATTACAGGGGACTGCAGCCTCAGTGCTTGAATGAATATTAAGTAATATGAAGCTGAAGTGCAGTGGGTCGAAAATTCGATGCATAAACGTGTGCAACTTCTATCTGTTATCTAACCTTTAATTAATGTATTAGCTGGATAATTGCTTGTGGCTGTACTTGTATTATGGAAGTGGAAATTATTTTCCTTTTCTAAATTTCTAGCCCAATAGATTGTATTTCTTATTAATGACCTCTTACTTGATGGATAGATTTGCATAACTTATGTTGGCCATTGACTGTTTCGATCTTTGTAGATGTTTCGGTCTTGAGGTCTATTTGTTCTATCATTTTGCATGAATATGCTCTAAATTTGTATTATAATCATTCAGGTCAAGATGGGGTATCTTACCATGTTCGTTCTCATGTGCTTTTTTTTTTTTTTGGAGTTCTGACATTTCTGCAATTCCCAGTGCCAAATTATATTTATGTTAACACCTGAAGTTAGATTGTAACATTTGTTATAATGTCATTCTGGACAGGCTGAGATGCCTGCTGACAGTGGATATCCTGCTTATCTTGCTGCTCGTCTAGCTTCATTTTATGAACGTGCCGGTAAGGTTAAATGCCTTGGTGGTCCAGAGCGTACTGGCAGTGTGACAATTGTTGGTGCTGTTTCTCCTCCTGGAGGAGATTTCTCCGATCCTGTTACATCTGCAACACTGAGTATTGTCCAGGTAGGATTAGTCTTTCATCTGTCTTGTATTTTGATTTCTTGCATTGACTTATTGATGCAAAGCAGGAGTATAGAATATATTTCTGAGAAGAATAATTATTTCACTTATTCCGTTCATAGTTCTTCTAATTGAACCTTTTGAGTTCCAACAGAAAGAGAATGAGAGCACGATGCTTGTTTTATCAGTCCAGAGAGTGAGGGTTGAAGGTTTAGATTTAGTCGCTTATTGTGATACTAATCAACACCAAATAGCTTATTGTGATACTAGTTGTTTTCCTAAGTTAGATTTGTTGGACTTCTGTTAGAGGATGTGAATGTGAAGGTTGGGATTTGTAGGTTGTCCCCCTTGCATGATAGAGCACATAGGAGGGCCCAATGCTGTGTACCCTCTTCTCCACGATGCCCCCTTTCTTCTCCTGGACCAGGGGATAAGTTGTGAATTATGCTTCATTCTGTAACAGTTTTTTTGCGAATGGTGGATACCAACTCTTTTACTGACAAGCTCATCTTTAGTGGTGGCCTGTGAACAAGGGAGTGTTTTTGTATTTGAGGATTAATTTCCTTCCGGTGAACCAACATATAAGTTTCATGATAACATTTCTGAAGACATTATCTTCCTTTTTCAGGTTTTCTGGGGTTTGGATAAGAAACTGGCTCAGAGGAAACATTTCCCCTCTGTCAACTGGCTTATTTCTTACTCAAAGTATTCAACGGTGCGTGATTAACTCCTTTGTCATTTACGTGCCTTTTGAATCTCTCCTTACTTTAACTCCAGATGGACTATTGTCTCTTCATTTGCTTAGCAGAATATTTGTCTATTTGCAGGCTTTGGAATCTTTTTATGAAAAATTCGACTCCGAGTTCATTGATATCAGGACCAAGGCTCGTGAGGTGCTACAAAGAGAAGATGATCTTAATGAAATTGTCCAGGTATGCATTTTTTCAGCTCTCTTGGTACTTTGAAGGTTCAAACAGTACTGAACGCTTACTTTTCTGTAACTGTTGAATTTTATGTGAAGTTGTTATTATTGTAGTAGCTTACCAAAACAGTGAGCTAGTGATTAGTGGCCATGCTTTGAATTTCCATTGATCTTTATGTGTATATGTGATACCAAAGGCATGTAGGTAGCCTTCTTTTTCCTCATATGATAGTCTTGAATACTATCCATATGTAGCTGTGACGTTGTGATATGTCAGTAGTTTGATACGGCTGCTAATTTTTAATGGTTGCAGCTTGTTGGAAAAGATGCTTTGGCTGAGACGGATAAAATCACTTTGGATACTGCAAAGCTGTTGAGGGAAGACTACCTGGCACAAAATGCATTTACACCGTAAGCTTCTCCAGATTTTTGTGGAGTCCTGATTCATTGTGATGGTTGAAAGTTCAAACGGTTAATATGGATTGTAAATGACGTGAATAAGCTAAATTTTATGAGCCATCATAAGGAATTAGACTCAACAAAATAATAAAACAAAGACTGAACTATGAATGATGTGAACAAAAATAGGTCTAGTGAAGCACCGATGTGAATGAATAGGAACTTCTTACTGAAGCTGGGGGGAAGCGTTCATTTGAAATTGTTGAATTTTCTATCCTCTATGCTGCTTTAGGTGCCTTAAGTCCCAATCGAGACCATTAAATCAATTGTGTGAACCTCCTTCATAGTGGAGTGAATTATATATACATATGGAGCGAATTTTATATACATATATATATATATTATATATTATATATATATTTCGCGATTTGAGTCTATTTGATTTTCGCTGAATTCTCACTTTTTGTGGCTATAGATATGACAAATTTTGCCCATTCTACAAGTCAGTCTGGATGATGCGCAACATTATCCATTTCTACAATTTGGCCAATCAGGTAATTTTCATTCAATGATGTTGAATTTTGCATTCATTGCTTTGGTTTCTCATGCAGCCTGCATATTAAGGTTGTTGCACTCGTAGGTTGGCCATAGGCATCTGTGATATAATGTTGGAACTGGCAAAGTATATATAAGAGGGGAGGCCATATTTAAAAGGGTTAAATATGTAGTTTAGAAACATTTACGAGACCTGTATGAGCTAATAACAAATTGTAACAAATTGTAAGATTGCATGTTTCTTCCTGTAGAGTACTTGACACAATGACTAGTTTTATGAATAACAAATTGTAACAGAGTACACCTATCTTGCTCAATATGGTGTTAATGCTTTGATGATCTGATTTTAGGCTGTGGAGCGTGGTGCTGGTTCAGATGGTCAAAAGATCACCTACAGCTTGATCAAGCTTCGGCTGGGAGATCTCTTTTACCGTTTAGTGTGAGTGAAAAATTATCTATATTAGAGTTTGAGTAATTAACATTTCTTTTATCAAGCGGCACATAATATAATATTATTTGAGCATACAGGTCACAGAAATTCGAGGATCCAGCTGAAGGAGAGGATGCTCTTATCGCCAAATTCAAGAAGTTGAACGAGGATTTGACTGCTGCTTTCCGCAATCTTGAGGATGAAACCCGATGAATAGTTTGCAGTTCAAGTTCAGATTTTAGATGAGCAACAGGTCGCTTCCTGTCGGTTGGAGTTGTTGCTGTTTCCCTTGTACAAGAAAAGCAAGATCGCTTGCACAGTCAGCCTTGCCTTGCCTTGCTTGCTTGCTTGCTTTGCAGCCGTTTTTGGGCCTGTGTGTATGTTTTCCCCTTTCCAGGTCTTGTCTGGATTTAGTGTTACAATGTTGATGACTTTATTATTATTTCCGGTATAGAATAAGGTCCCTTTTACATTTGAGGGTGAAATAAGCTCTTTCATGAGCTGATGTGAATTATGAGGCTGAGAACTTTGTGGTTCAGAGTACCCTGTGATTTAGTAGGAGTAGGGATTGCATCTGTATTCTTAATTTATTTACTTCAGACTGCTGAAGCTGAACTGGAGATCACATTTGTATTACTGGTTGTAGCTTTTATTTTCTGCAGCAGAGTAATGGTTTTTACCATCAAACGTTTGCATTATGGTGCTTATTAGGAAGATATAGAGCCCAGAGGTATTAGATTTTCGACCCCTTCCCCCGCGTGCTAATAGGTGATTTTCTCACCCGGAAGTGTCAATGCACATTAATGAATTGGCTGAAAGGATCAGCTACTAACAGATGTTATTAAACATCTAACACAATTTTCATAAAGACAATATATTATATCATCTAAGAAAATATATTACCGTGAGAAAGACATTGTACTACCATGAGAAATACAACATATTACTATGAGAAAACCACGATAAATAAAAGGTTTTTTTATTTACTTGAGTTTACTATCTTGCCCCTTATTCAATATGTGAAATGACTATTTTAAACCTTATTTAACATGTGAAATGATTATTTTGTCCATGTTATGTTTCAGCTAATCACTCCTCAATAAATTGGTAGGAACTATTCGGCTTGTTCATTATTAGGAAATACTGACACAAATTCAGTTCAGACCAATCTACAAATAATGTAAACTATAGTCTACGATGTTACACTGTACTTAAGGTAATTCCAAATAGATAAGAGACTTTTTTAATCTCACTTAACTGGCAACCTACAGAACCATATATGACTTTATGTGTCTCTTTCTCTGGGAAGCTTCCTACTCATAATGCCTTTCTAACTTCTCTTATCATTGTCTTTTTATCTTCTTAATCTCCAGGTCTCCAAGTGTTTTTATCTTCTTAGTCTCTGGCAACTGTATATAAGTCCATGTTTGTAGTTCATTGCTATTTTTCTATGTAAATAGATTACACACGGTGAGAAGTTGGAACCAACAGACTTTATGATAAGACCTACTCTATTTAGGAATGAGCATTTCATGTGAAATTCAAGAACTGGGCCTGATGAAGTGTTAGGAAAGGTGTGAAATTTGGATTTGTTAAACAACCAAATATTGGAATTCTAAGATACCTACTAAGCACCTGTCATTTGCAATTCATCTCTTTCTCTCACTTGCTTAATGCACCAAGCTGATATAGAGATTCTCTATCCTTACTTGAAATTTTCTCCATAACTACAACCTTCATCTTCTCTCACTTGCTTAATGCCACTGACCTCACTCCTTCTCTTCCTCCATCAATGACTTCCGCTCCACCGCCTATGAAATCTTTGTTGCGCTTGTCGTACTTTTTTCCGTCAAAACTCTCTCTTCATCCTCATCGTCCTCTCCCCGGCTTTGCCACCACCGCAAATGACAATGGCAATTCCAAAGGAATGCAAGGTCTTCAACTTCGATAACAAGAAGTGGAATGAAAAAGGCGTTTAGGGTTGAGATCGTCAGGTTAATGTCTCGTTGGTGATGAGGTGTGGCAAGCGGAGGGTGAAGGTTGCTTGTTAAACTGAAATCCCAATCACTCCCAAACAATCATAAATAAACTGCTATTAAAAATAGGGTTATTACAAAGATTATGTTTAAGCTTTGCCTTTTTCATTTTGTTTTTGGCTGAAGTTGATAATGAGATGAGTTGGTTGGGTGGCAAAGTTATGATATCTGTTTATCATACTAATCTTAGGCCTAGTATCATATCATGAATTCTTGTTGGAATCCAACTCACTTAATTCCTCCTAGTATTTGGCCTATTAGTAACACTTTGGACTCCTCAATAACCCAACACATTAACTCTATCGAATTTGTCTACACTAGCTACCATCAACTCAACATCACTTTCCTCAACAATTTTCATTCTCCAATCAGTCAAATTCTCCTTCAATCTATACCAAACAATGAAATTTTCCCAATGTTGCTCTATGCATGACGTTTGCTTCACAACCACTTCTCTCAAGGTATCAGTGGTTATGGTTGAAGTACAAAAATGCAGCCTCATTCCGTAAGTTGTCACTCCCCCCTAATGAATTTCAACAAACTTACCCCTAAACCAGATGTTCATGGCCACATAATCAGCAATTATTCTAAAAAATTTACAAAGACACATTCAATTTAACAGCCCCAAAATGCATTTAGCTAATATCGACATATTAAAATACAATAAGTCACTACACTAACAAACTAAAATACAAACTTTTAAAAACCGTTTAACAGGAAAAATCAAAATTTTAACTTTATAAATGGCACATTATCCTGTGTATTGCCTTTGCAGAGAAAAGCAAATACTTTAAATTTCTTGGTAAAACCCATTTTTTTTTTATTTTAAAATGAGGTTTTTGTTAAAGGTCAAATATGAATGGCCTTCTACTACCATGTCCCATGCATTTATGCATGTGGAAAATTTACCCCACTATGATATAGCATATAGGCATAAGCATAATATGATTGTAGTATATATATGCATGCTAGGATTAACGCAAAATGCACCGAGTAAAAACCTTCTCTCAGTATTTCTCTCTTATGTCTAGTTTATTTCTTGCTTCTGTGTTCATCTTTTCACGACACGTTATCAGCACGAGTTTGCGTACAAAAACCGACAGATATTTTTAACCTTCAATCTTTCAATTCTGGTATCCATTTTTTTTTCTAGTCTCAAACTCTCAACCTTTTCACTATCCTAACATGGATCAATAAAGTAATGGGATCAATGTTGTTTTCCACAATGTTTCTCTCTGTTATATACATTTAATTATAGAGTGTAACACCGTCCCTTTCGCTACCAACCCAGCAAGGGGGACTGTAAGTCATCCTTTTCGCACTGACCTCAACAATGGTACTAATGTCTGTACCGTGAAAATCCACAAACCCCTGTTCCTAACACCAATAATAATCCTCCAGCACCACCAACTGAAAATTCACCACCACCAAATAATAAAAGAAATAGGGACGAATGGGAAGGAACTAGTGGCAAACGTCACCATGCCACTAGCCCGTAAATTAAATAATAATTTGACAATAACGCCACCTTTATGGAGCGCAAAGACACTTTAATTTATGTTATTTTATTTTATTGTACCGCCTGTATGGCAGGTTATTTGCATTTACCGCCTATATAGCAGGTTGTTTTTTTTTGTAAGTTTGCCGCCTGTATGGCTGGCTGACAGTAGTAATTTTTTTTTGCCCTTTTATTGTCAATATATGCATGAGTAGCTAACCTAGAACCCTATTACATATTTTTTACTATGTTCTATTTCCTTTATATGACATTTGTAGTTATATTTATTATCATTTTTACACTTACTGGCATGCATAATAGTGAACAAATTATATTTAGTACTAATAAATACTCCAACTAAAATTTTATTGCACTATATTCTTTGAATAACTATAGATAAATATACAACAAACTGCACAGTTAAGGATAACCCTCTATAAAAGCGGATTACCCATTTTCAATTCCACCACATATCTCTTATCTTGTTCCATATTTTACGCAAACCCACAATTTTTTTTCTTCCTCCATTTTCCCGGCCACCATGTTCAACGCCGAAAACAACCGCCCTCCACCCTTGACACGGTCGTTCCACGTGCCAAATTAATAAACCTAACTTAGCCTAATATAGGGTAAGAAAGGGTCGAATCCACGAGGAAGCAAGGATTAGTCAAGGTTTGAAAGCGATTTAGCGAGCTAAGTCTATTTTTGTGGGTTTTTGAGATTAATGGTTAACTGAGAAACTATGAACGAATTAGCTAACAATTAAACTAAATGATTGGTTTAAACTATAATAATAAAAGGCACTAGGGGTAGGGGAATCACTAGTTAACCATTAACTAACCTAATTGTCAAGCCAAGGGGATTCATTAGGGTCAACTAAAGGAGCAAGTCACTCAAATGTTTCCTAATTACACTCTCGAGCTAATTAGGAGGACTTAATCAACCAATTTTACCTATTCTCATGGTAAAATCAATCAACCAAGTATTTCCACAACTCATAGCGATTCGATTAAGGTCCTAGGAAGTCAATCACCTATTCTCATGGTGAAGTCAACCTATTGACTAGCCTAAGGTCAATCAAAAGCTTCATCTCTCAATCCTTCACTTTTGATCCCCAAATCAAGTTCAAATGGTGTTCAATCAATTAAACAAGGCAATTAAATAAGCTAGACAACCAAATCTCACCTAGGTCTAACCCCCAAGCTTGACTTTTAAGGTCAACTAATGATCACCTAGGTCATCCCCTTCCCCTAGCTAGTAGACTACTCACTAGCCATAAAAAGGTAAAATAAAAAGCTTGAAGCAACAATGGTGAAAATCATACTAAATAAGCTAATCATCAGCTAATCACTACTAATCAAATGCTAAACCAAAACAAAACAAGTATGAAAGCAACTAAAGAGAAGAGTAAGAAGAAATACTCAAAATAGGATGGAAATCAAATGATAATCTCCATTGAAATAGCTTCAAAACTTCAATTCTCAAATTCTAGATCTAGTTTATCTCTCTAACTTCTACTTCTCTCTCTAAAACTCTCTCTAATTAAACTAATTAAATGTTCAGAAATTAAAAGCATTTTTAGGATTATTATAAAATTGGTTTTATTCCCCGTAGAAATAAAGGCAAAACTGTAAAAGACGAAACAAAAATAAGGAGACTGGGCCATGGAGAGCCCGCTCCTTGCAATATGGAGCGCTCGCTCCTGGAACGCTCCAGGGCCGCTCCAAGCCACTGTCACCTTGCCTTCGTTTCTTCACATATGGAGCGCCCGCTCCTCTTCCTATGGAGCGCCCGCTCCCCTGTTTGGAGCCTCTTCCTTGCTTGTCTATCTTCAAAACACTCCAAGAAAATATTAGATGGGGGAGGGGGGTATGCATATGCAAATGAAATGACCTATATGCACCCTAACTATATGCAAATGAACTAAAACTAAATGCTGAGCATGAGATTATAAGAAATGATGAAATAGGAAAAGAAAAGGAAACTAAATGGCCTAAAATGCATCTAAATGCCCTAAAACTAAATGGAAATAAGTGAACCTAAAGTCCACTTATCAACCCTCCTCTTCTTCTTTTGAGGAGGATTTTAGGAGAATAAAACTCTACTTGTTCCTTATAGCCGGTTTATTTATCCTTCTCATGGCATTCATGATATTTCTCCTCATACACAAGTAGGAATCGCAATATCACCCAATGTCTCCTCGGTGAAATGGTGAAAATGCATGTGATTTTTTGTCTTCATATGCATTTCTATGAAGTATTTTTGTTATTTTAGTTTATTTTTGTACTTTATATGTTTTTATTGTAAGTTATTATTTTTGGTTGGTTGTAATATTTTAATGTTATGTCTTGTTTTGTTTTATTTTGTAATATACTACCTCCGTTTTTTTTAATATGCATGTTTGCTTTTGCGCGCGGACCAAGGAAAAAGTGCAAAAGTAAGAGAGAAGGTTAGTAAAAGTAAGGAAAAAGTGAAAAAGGTAGAGAGAAGGAAAGAAAAAGTAGGAGAGAAGTGTAATAATTAGGTGGGTCAACCTTCCATTTATGGGAAAAGGTAGAAAGGTGCCAATAAAAAAAAAACACCCCAAAATAGAAAAATGTGCATATTAAAAAAAAACAGAGGGAGTATATAATTATAAATGATTTAAATTAAGGAGAGATATTATATGTAATTTATTATCATTTACTAATTTCATACTATTATCTACCTTATTGTACCTATAATGGGAGATTTAATGAAAAGACAATTCAATGTCCTAGATTTGTCCTAAAATAAAATTCTGGAATGGACGGTAGATGCCCAGATGAATTTAAAGGCTCAAGGACTAGAGCATACTATTAAAGAACAAACCGTCAATATAGACTCAAGTACGGCCCAATAAATTAAACTGGCCACTGAACAAGAAAAGGCCAGGGCCTTAATTCTTTTGAGACACCATGTAACACCCCGTAATTTCACTAGATATTTCGCGCGTTAATTTATATGGTTTACATTGTTATTTATAAATCTAAATATAATTTCGTTTATAAAAATTGTATTCTATTAAATAAATGGTCGTATTTGAAATCGGAAAATATTTCGGTGGGCAATGTATTGTGCATACGTACCTTAATTATAAAATGTTATAGTCGTTAGACGCGTAATCATTTTACGAGGTTCATAGTATCTATATTTTATAAATTTGCATAGGCTTACCTATTAAGCTAAATTATCTATAAGACTATTAATTTTCATTTAGACCCTTTCCTCTTATTTTAACTTGTGTTCTTTGATTTAATTTTAAATTTTTATTAATTTGTTTAGTTATAACATATTTCTTTAAGCTTATATTTAATACGGAGTAACTATCTATAATATTGCTCCAACGATTTGATTTGTAAATTAAGCCATATCTTAATGTTATTTATTTTAAGTTGAGCTTATTTTGATATATGAAAATGTGATCATACATTTTATTATTTTTTTTATTATTATTATTGAGTGTAATATTTGAGTTAGTCTTAGTTAGGCCAATGTGTTGATTTAACTTAATCGTCGTTTTTGCGGACCAACTATATAACGTACTTTATTACACCACTTTATTCCAATATGGCCGAAAAGCTTGGCCATCTAGAGGCTCATAGAAGACTCCAATAAAGCTGTCCATCCTTTGCTTTGTAACACTAATGCAATTCAAGGGTTACACCCTTCATTTACCCTCATAAACTACAATAATCATGGCCATAATGTACCCCCATTAAACCTACCATAGACACCCTATTAAACCCCTCTCTTTTGCTGTCCCTTCATCAGAAATTCATCACCCATTTCCCCTCTTTTTACACGCCACTTTCAAAGAAAGAAAGAAAGAGAGAAAGAGAGAAAGTCTTCCCATTTTTCCCCTGCACACCCGCACGAAAATGGCCATTTCCGGAGATCTAACCGTTGGATCGTCTTCAAATTTGGACAGAATGTTCTTAAAATCTAGGCCTTCCTTTTGACCGGAGCGAAGTTGTTTTCAAACTTTCAATCACCGGGAATCTTGGTCAGAACGGCACTGACTGTTTTAGAGGACGGTAAAATTGTTTAAAAGGGGGAATACTTTGTTCTATGGAGGAGAAGTCTTCAAGGGAGAAGAAGGTTTTGATGATCCGCACGTTTTCTAGGCTATTATATTATGTTTTGTGGCACTCCTCTCGAAGATCGAGGTAACTAGCGTTTTTCTAGTTCGATAGGGAATAGATTTTGAACTTAGGTTGTTAGAATCGCGTCAGAGAACCTAGATTCATGTTAGGTGGAACTTGGATGATTGTGTGATTATGGTTTAGTGTATTATCATGATTAGGAAGGTTGTGTTGTGGTATTTCCATGTGTGAACGTGTTGTTATGTTCATGTTGTTAGTTCTTGTTAGTCGGTTTGTCAAGTTTGATGTTTTTGTTGTTGTGTCGATTTGGAGTAACTTGATTAACCATTGGAGTTTGAGTATTGGTTCTTGATGATGTTAGTATCATGCTAGGGTGTTGTTTTTAGTTGAGTTGGATGTGCATTGGTGTTGGAATTGTTGCTTGAGACTTGACGTACGTCGGTTGGACGAGGCGAGTGCATACGAGCACAGCCCGCAAGCCACGAGCAGTGGCAGCTCGCGACTAGCGAGCAGGCTCGCGACCCGCGACCAAGGCCTGCCCTCTTGGTTGCGTTTTGTTGTTGAATTTTTCCTTTGACCTTACACCATGTTTATTTGTTTAGTGTTGGGCTTAGGCATGTATGTTAAGCATGTTAGAGTACGTTTGAGTTGGTTTGAGTTGTTTGATTAAGGGAATGTACCCTAGTTTGTTGGGTAGTTTTGGTTGTTGCTCGTTTTGTCGAGTGTGGTGGGCCTATACTTTGAGTTGTCGACGTCGAAATGCTTGGGGGAGGATAATAATGTCCTTAGCATCTCTTCGCCAAGAGTTATGTACGGGGAATATTATGACTTAGTCATAATTGACTTCGTACCCAAACTCAGATAACGTTTTTGTGTTATATGCCTCAACATGTATGTTTTGATGTCTTATGGAATGGATTTGGTGTATACCTTGTCGTGTATACCCATGTTTGTTGTTGTTTGGATTCCTATGTATACCTTGGCGTGTATACGTATGTTGGTTGTTTGAGTTGCTTTGTATACCTTGTCGTGTATACTCATGTATGGATGTTGATTGGATTCCTTTGTATGCCTTGTCGTGTATACATTGCTCTTTGTGTTTGATTGATCCTATGGACGGCATGGTCCTAGGAATTTGTGTTTGATTGATCCTATGGGCGGTATGGTCCTAGGAATTTGTTTGTATCCTGAGGGCGGTATGGTCCTAGGATTTGGTTACTTAACCATGGGCGTATGGTCCATTGGTTCACTCACGAGCGGTATGGTTTGTTGAGTATGCCATTCGGCAGGGCGGTATGGTCCTCGAATGTGCATTGCTATTCGGCAGGGCGGTATGGTCCTCGAATATGCATAGTAGGCCTTGGGCGGTATGGTCCAATGAGTCTACTCACAGGCGGTATGGTCTGTTGTCTTTGAATTGATGTGTGCTTGGTTGTGTGTGTTGATTTGATCATTGGTACTTTGCCTTCTCTTTATGTATGTTTGATGATTATGACTCGTAGTATCATGTATTTCGTGTTGTGATTATGTTTCTTTGTGGTGTATGTCTTTGGCGTGCTTCTAATTTCTTTAAGTTTATTATTTGTTCATGTTTGTACTGGGAGAACTGCTAATTACTCCCCACTGATTGTGGAAGTTGTTATTATTTTACAGATGACGATGTTGTTTAGGGTTATTACGGTTTGGACCGAAAAAGTGCGTTTTGGCCTTGTGAGCAAGAAGGTGGTGCTTGTCATTGTAGATGAGTACTATGAGTCGGGAATTAGGACTAGCTTCCTAGTAGGCCTTAAGTAGTTTTCCTTTATATTTTGTCGTATGTTTTTAACCATGGATTATTAGTATTGTCTTTTGGGTTTGGATCACTTAATCTTGAGGTTTCTTTTGGAGTTTCTTTAATGTTTGGAACTTTGGTTGGAATGAGGGTATAGGACCTCATTTCCCTTTATATATGAATATCGGAAGTTAATTATTATATTTGGAGGATTTATGTTTATTCATAGTTTAAATTCTACTCCTTTGAGTAGCATCTCCGTCTTAGTGGTATTTTCACTACCACTAGTTGCTTTATTTTATTTATTATTGTCTCTTTGTTCTTTGTATCGGACGGGATGTTGCACACCGCCTACATGAGAGCCTAAAAACTGAATACTTATTGGTGGAAGATCCAAAAGAACTATGGAACAACCTCAAAGAAAGATATGGCCACCACAAAAATATTCTCCTCCTCAAGGCATTATTCGAATGGACTAATCTAAGGTTCCAAGATTTTAAATGCATCAGTGACTACAATTCAACACTGTTTAGAATTGTATCGCTGCTGAAATGTTATGATCATCCGATCACTGAGGAACAAATGCTAGAGAAAACTCTCTCTACATTCCATGCCTCAAATATTATATTATAACAACAATACAGAGAAAGGGGCTTTAAAAAATTCTATGAGCTAATCTTTGTATTGTTGGTGGCTGAGCAAAATAATGATCTTCTACTAAAGAATCATAATCTTAGACCAATTGGGTCTTTGGCATTAATTCCAAGAGGCGAATGCAGTAGAAATCTCAGATCCACCTGAATCAAATGTTGTAAACAGAGGTGGGCATGGAAATGGCCATGGGAAAGGACGTGGAAACAATCATGGTCAAGGCCGTGGCCGAGATAAAGGATATTCCCCCAAAAATAATAATAACTTCAAAAACAATGAAAGGGGACAACAATACCACAAGCATGATAATCGAAAAGGCAAAAGATATATGCTATAGATGTGGTATAGCTGGGCACTGGGGGCGTACATGTCGTACAACCAAGCATTTGGTAGATCTCTACCAGGCTTCTAGAGAAAAATAAAGGAAAAGATGCAGAAGCCAATTTTGTTAATGAGGCAAATACCTCATTGCCTAGCCTTGATGTCTCCGATTTTTTTATGGATGGAGTTGAAATTGAAAATGATTTTAATTTAGGGGAAAATTGATTGTTTAGCTATGAAAGTATTTATTTCCTTGTTGATCAAGTATTTATTTAATGTCTGTTTTGTTTAAGCATTGTATTACCATCTAATTATCAATGAAATATGCATGTTCTTATTAAATTTGTTTCTTATTATGAAGATATGGATCAACCTAAAAATGGATCTGGATACCAATGCCTCCTGGATAGTGGAACAACGCACATCATATTGAAAAATAAAGAGTATTTTTCAAAACTAACAATATTTCAAGGTGATGTCAACACCAAATCCGGGACAGCAAAACTCCTCGAAGGATCCGAAAAAGCTTGTGTAATCTATAACCCTTATAAAAGGGAGTAACATTTTACTGTTCATGTGAATAGTGAAATGAGTCTAAAACCATTGATTTTCACTGTTCATTTGAACAGTAGACAAGCCGCTAGATTAATTTGTCTTTCAGCGTTTTCATTTTACTTTTCTCCTCTTCCGTCTTCTTCCGTTGTAACCTCTCTCTACTGAAATCTCTGGTTTCTTTTTTTCGTCATGTCTCATCGTTCTTTTGTCCTCTCTTTCTCTTTCTACTTTCTTATCTCTCAATGTCTCGGTAAAAGCATTCTCTCCCCCTTATCTTTCCGCCCTTTCCTCCATAAACCCTACCATCTTCTTGTGAAAGTAGCACCCCAATGGAACCAGGGTTTCAATTAGGTCGTCTTTTGCTATCTCCGCCATTGCTAAAAATTAGAGTGGAAGAGACAAATCTCTAAAAAATGTGTGAACACCAATTTCTGTGGATCCAAGGACAAGTCTATGCAGTTAAGGTGTCGTATTTCATTCAGCAAGTTGTCAGGCATCAAGAGCTTCAAGATCTGAGGAAAAACATACACCTTTTTCTTTCACAGAAAGTCTTAGTATCGAATTTTTAGGGCTTGTTGTTTTCGAATCGAATTTCAGATAACAACCCTAATTACTACCCTTGTTCAAGTAAGCTCCTAACCAATTTTAGTTTTATTCTTGAATTTCCAAATTGGGGTTCGTTAAATTAGTGTTCATACACAAAATCGAATTAGGGAAAAATCATGGGATGTGAAATTTGTTTAATTGTTTAATGTTTGATTCGAGTTAACTAACATGTTCTCGAATTTCGATTACAAACTTATTATCTCTTTTAAATTTTATCATGGTTTCTTGTTAGTTTCTTAGTTTAATTTGAGTTATTAGTGAAATGTTGTAGTTATGTGATTAGCGGAATTACCAGAGACTTGAAGCCATGGGTCTACTAATTCTTGGGTAGCAAGGCAGATGTGACGAAGTCTTGGGCAGCAAGCTTGGTTCAAAATTATAGACTGGTTTTGTCAAATTTCTTAAGGTTGGTTGGTTTCCTAATCTCTTTAAGATACTTTAAACATTCAGTTTGTTTGAGTTTTTTTCCATTTATAATCTCATTATGACTTAAGCATACAGTTATAAAGATTTCTTCGATAATTAGCTCCCTAATATCTTTGGGGACTTTTTGATGGTATTGAAGAAGGACGAGGATCCCATTTTAAGTTGTTATTGATGCAGATGGAGACACTTGACATCCAATTTATCAAAAGCACTTGAAACCAAAGTATGTTCAAGCCTTCAAGGTACTGTTTTCTCTTTTAAAAAGATTTTCTTTGAGTAATTTTTCTTCCTTCATATGTCTGCTATTAGGTTGTTACTGTTGGATAATTTAGAGTGTTTGGTTGATTAATCTTCATGTAACGTTAACTTGTATTACTTGGTTACGGTGTCGTGATTCAAGTTACGTTAGAATGCACTTTGCGTGTTTACGATATAATAGTAAACATAAACGTGGTAATAAACGTGGAAAGAAGCAAAGCAACCAAGCAAAAGCAAGAAGGAGGACATCAGTCGCTCGCGACTCGCGACGAGCAGCTCGCGACTCGCGACGAGCAGCTCGCGACTCGCGACTCTCGTCGCGGCTCGCGACAGGCCACTGATCCTCCGTGCTTACTTTTGCGGTTTTGGCTTTTGGACGGTTATTGTCCGTTTCTTTGCCTTTGACGTGCATATATGTGACGTTTTGTCACAGATGAAGGATAGGTTCATTTGCATTCTCTCTAAAAGCACTCTCAAGTTTCTCTCATTTTTACATTGATCATCAAACACAAATCACACTAAATTTGTTCTCATTTGACAAGATTCATACGAGCGTGACTCTTGTTGTTCTTCTTTGTATCTCGGAGGTGAATTCCGTGTAACCCGTGCTTCGTATAGGGTCGGAATATCGCTTTTGGGAAAGTGTTCCCAAACACGCCTAGAGGATCGTTTATTCGTTGTTATTTTCATTGTGTTCATCTTTGTTTCCCGGTTACTAGCACTAACAATCCAAAAGCGATATTTACTTGAAGATGGCTACACTTCGTGAGATGACAGCGAATTTCCACAAACTTGATAAGTTTGAAGGCGTGGGTTTCCGTAGATGGCAAAAGAAGATGGACTTTCTTCTTACCTCTTTGGCGGTGGTGTACGTTCTCACATCCCCGAAGCCCATTGAAGTGGATGATGAGACGATTGAGGCTACTAGGAAGAGGAAGAAGTGGGAGAACGATGACTACATATGCCGTGGTCACATTCTTAATGGTATGTCCGATGATTTATTTGATGTTTATCAATATTATGAATCCGCTAAAGTTCTTTGGGATGATTTAGAGTCTAAATATATGGCCGAAGACGCTTCTAGTAAGAAATTTCTAGTGAGCAATTTTAATAATTTTAAAATGGTTGAGTCTAGGCCAATTATGGAGCAATTCCATGAAATCCAAAGAATTTTAGGAAGTTTTAAACAACATGATATTAGTATGGATGAAACATTTGCCGTTTCTTCAATAATCGATAAATTACCCTCCTCTTGGAAAGATGTTCAAGATAGTTTGAAACATAGAAAAGATGAAATGACTATTGAACAATTGGGTGCTCATCTTCGGATTGAAGAGGGCATTCGGGTTCAAGATGGTCAAAAGGAGGTAAATCCTAGTTCTTTCACTATTAACATGGTGGAGGATGGAAAGTCTCATGACTCTAATCCTAAGAAGAGGGCACATAACTTCACCAAGGGAAACTATGGTAAGAAACCAAAGTTTGGTGGAGGAGGACAACAACGAGCTTGTTGGGAATGTGGAAAGCCCGGTCACTTCAAGAAGGATTGCACCATTTGGAAGAAAAAGATGAACAAGAATGGGCATGGTGGTGGGAAAGGCGAGTCAAGCCATACCCAACCCAAGCAAGGTACTTGTGCACAAGTTTCACTTAATTCGGTTTTGAATTATGTGTGTACGATTTCTGAAATCTTTTGTGTACATGATGATTGTTCATGGTACATCGATTCGGGAGCTTCAAGACATGTATGCAAGGAACGATCTCTCTTCAAGACCTTCAAGGAGGCGGATGAAGGAGAAGTTCTTTACATGGGGAACGATTCTACTGCTAAAGTCTTAGGAGTAGGTCAAGTTGAGCTAGTTTTTAGTTCCGGAAAGTCTCTTGTTTTAAGAGATGTTGTATTTGCTCCGGACCTTAGAAAGAATCTAGTCTCGGGAGCTATCTTGAATCGAATAGGTTTTAAAATGGTGTTTGAGTCAGATAAATTTATTCTATCTAAAGGAGGGTCTTTTGTTGGATTAGGTTATTTATGTAATGGTATGTTCAAGTTAAGTATTTCGAATACTTTGTTAAACAATGTTTGTGTTGTTAATGATAGTTCTTCTCTATAGCATTACCGGCTTGGTCATGTTAATTATAGAAAGCTTTATTCTATGTCAAAGGATGATTTGATTCCTAGTTTTGATCCAAGTATAGAGAAGTGTAGAACATGCATGCTTACAAAGATAACCAGAAATTCCTTCCCAAATAATATGGAAAGAGATACTAATTTGCTTGATTTGGTGCATAGTGATCTATGTGATTTCCATAGAACTCCTTCTTTAGGTAATAAGAAGTATATCATAACATTTATAGATGATCATTCTAGGTATTGTTATGTTTATCTTCTATTCACTAAAGATGAAGCTCTAGATAAGTTTAAGATCTATAAAAACAAGGTTGAATTGTAACTAAATGACAAAATAAAACGGCTTAGAACCGATAGGGGTGGTGAATACTATGATCCTAGTTATTTCCAATCATTAGGAATCATACATGAAAGAACCGCGGGTTATACACCACAACAAAATGGTATAGCGGAAAGAAAGAATAGAACTTTACAAGAAATGGTAAATTCTATGTTATCCTATTCGGGTTTAAGTGATGGATTTTGGGGTGAAGCGGTTTTAACGGCTTGTTACTTATTAAACCGCGTTCCTATGAAAAAGAACAAAGTTACACCCTATGAATTATGGTACAAAAGAAAACCAAATCTAAGTTATCTTAGAGTTTGGGGTTGTAGGGCAATTGTAAAAGTGCCGGAACCTAAACGTAAAAAGCTAGGTGAAAGGGGAGTTGAATGCATCTTTATAGGGTATGCTATTCATAGCAAGGCCTATAGGTTCTATGTTATAGAACAAAATGACGTTTGGTCAATTCACACTATTGTGGAGTCAAGAGATGCAATCTTTGATGAAAATCGATATTCATCAATTCCTAGACCAAAGGATGTAACTCCAAGTACCAATATTCAAGAAGATGATCGGTCTTTAAATGATCATGAAGTAGATGAACAAACTCTAGAAGGGAATGTAGCATCGACTTCATCACAACCTAGGAGAAGTAAAAGGGCAAGAAAGGAGAAATCCTTTGGCCCGGATTTTCATGTATATTTGGTTGAAGGATCTAGAAGTTCTATATTGACTAAATTTCCATATGTGTTTAATGTGGAAGGTGATCCTTTGACTTATGGTGAGGCCATGAGATCTCAAGATGCTCCTTTTTGGAAGGAAGCTATTGATGATGAGATGGATTCCATCATGGGGAATAACACATGGTTTTTGGCGGATTTGCCTCCCAAGTGTAAACCTATTGGGTGTAAATGGATTTTCAAGAAGAAAATGAAAATCGATGGAACTATTGATAAGTTCAAAGCCCGGTTAGTGGCTCAAGGCTTTTCCCAAAAGCCGGGTATCGATTATTTCGATACATATGCACCCGTTGCTAGAATCTCTACTATAAGGTTGTTGATTGCTCTTGCGGCTATACACAACCTTGTGATCCATCAAATGGATGTTAAGACAGCGTTCTTAAATGGAGAGCTAGATGAGGAGGTTTACATGAAACACCCGAATGGTTTGTTGTTAAAGGTCAAGAAGGTAAAGTTTGCAAACTCGTTAGATCTTTGTATGGGCTAAAACAAGCACCCAAGCAATGGCATCAAAAGTTTGATGAGGTTGTGTTGTCTAACGGATTTAAGTTGAATAATTCGAACAAGTGCGTATATAGCAAATTTGATGACTTAGGTCATGGTGTTATGATTTGTCTATATGTAGATGACATGTTGATTTTTGGGACTGATTTGTCACAAGTTGAGTGGGCAAAGGCTTTCCTATCATCAATGTTCTCCATGAAAGATTTAGGAGAAGCGGATGTCATTCTAGGCATAAGAATTAAAAGAAGCAATGGAAATTTGAGTTTATCTCAAACACACTATATTGAAAAAGTACTTAAGAAATTCAATGTTAGTGATTGCTTTTTTGTATCAACTCCTATGGATCCAAGTGAGAAATTAATACCAAATGATGGTAGTGCGGTATCTCAACTTGAGTATGCACGGGTCATAGGTTGTTTGATGTATGCTATGACGAGTACTAGGCCGGATATCGCATTTGTGGTAGGAAAGCGTAGTAGATATACTAGTAACCCTAGTATGAAGCATTGGCATGCTATTCGTCGTGTCTTAAGGTATTTGGGGAAAACCAAAGATTATGGTTTATCCTATAGTGGATATCCTTCGGTTTTAGAAGGTTATTCGGATGCAAGTTGGATCTCTAATAGAGAGGATCACTCTTCCACAAGTGGATTCGTTTTCCTACTTGGGGGAAGTGCTATCTCTTGGGCTTCTAAGAAGCAAACTTGCATTGCGGACTCCTCCATGACTTCGGAGTTCATTGCTTTGTCCTCGTCTAGTAAAGAGGCGGAGTGGTTAAAGAATCTCATGATTGAGATTCCTTTGTTGCCAAAACCAATATCGCCCATAGCGATACATTGTGATAACGATGCAGCTTTGGCAAGGGCATATAGTCAAGTTTATAATGGTAAGTCAAGGCACATTGGTGTGCGGCATTCCTATATTCAAGGACTTATCAAGGATAGTGTTATCACTGTTGACTATGTGCGGACTACGTATAATCTAGCGGATTGTTTTACTAAGGCCTTGGCTAGAGATACGGTGAAGAGGATGGCAATCGGTCTTGGATTGGAGCCCTTAGTTAATCACGAGTGAAGGAATCTTAACTTAACGCCCAATAAGACGTTGGGTCTTAAGTTCAATAAGATTAATTCCTTCATTTGATGATTGAAGAACATTTGTAAGTATCCTCGAGTATTGTTCTTATATTGACTATGATGTTGATAAGAGGATGTATATACTTAATAGTTCTCTTGTTATGCCTTATCATAGTGGCATGTTTGTTTAAGATTTCTACCTATGTAAGTGTGAAGTTTAGCCGCTTCAAGTAGCTATAGGAGCATAGCTATGATACACTTGTGAATGATACGGACACATGGCTTTAAGTGTCAAGTTTAATGAGTTCAAATAGTTAATCTTGTGTGTATGGTATCTTCAAGCTTTCCACTATTTATTGAGATTGGTTCAATAGCTTGCGACACCTTTCGGATACGGATTCTTGGAATGTATATTATACTAGGTGAAAGTTCAAGTCTTAGTACACTTTCATTGATGCATGAGGTTCTTTGTTTTGATGATGTTTAGTGTTTATTATCTTTTAGAATACTCTAAATGGGGGAGGATTGTTGGATAATTTAGAGTATTTGGTTGATTAATCTTCATGTAACGTTAACTTTTATTACTTGGTTACGGTGTCGTGATTCAAGTTACGTTAGAATGCACTTTGCATGTTTACGATATAATAGTAAACATAAATGTGGTAATAAACGTGGAAAGAAGCAAAGCAACCAAGCAAACGCAAGAAGGAGGACATCAGTCCCTCGCGACTCGCGACTCTCGTCGCGGCTCGCGACAGGCCACTGATCCTCCGTGCTTACTTTTGCGGTTTTGGCTTTTGGACGGTTATTGTCCGTTTCTTTGCCTTTGACGTGCATATATGTGACGTTTTGTCACAGATGAAGGATAGGTTCATTTGCATTCTCTCTAAAAGCACTCTCAAGTTTCTCTCATTTTTACATTGATCATCAAACACAAATCACACTAAATTTGTTCTCATTTGACAAGATTCATACGAGCGTGACTCTTTTTGTTCTTCTTTGTATCTCAGAGGTGAATTCCGTGTAACCCGTGCTTCGTATAGGGTCGGAATATCTCTTTTGGGAAAGTGTTCCCAAACACGCCTAGAGGATAGTTTATTCGTTGTTATTTTCATTGTGTTCAACATTGTTTCCCGGTTACTAGCACTAACAGTTACAACTCTTGTTATTATTTCTTGGGTTGTAAACCATCATTTCACATTCCTTCTATGCTTATTTCTGGATGATTCAAGCCAAGTGGTGTATTACTTTGACTTGGTCCTAATGCTGAAAAAGTTAACAAGTTTCTTACTTGTTTGCCATTTTTTTGCATTTGTTGTGAATAGGTAATTTTTTTTGTTTTATTAATTGAGTTGAAAGCTTATTAAGTAATATTTTCCCCCCGTTGATTTCTTCAAGCATTAGGATCTTTCAACAAGTACCACAAGAAGTCGAATATGGGTTTTCATTTAGCAATTGACTCTCGATATTCTCGTTGGTTTCTTACGTGAAAATTACGGTTAGTGCTCCTCATCTCTACCCCTGTTTTTGTTGTTTCTCACATTGACTTGAAATTGGTGAGCTTTTTCATTGTTTTTTTTTTTATTTTGAAGTTTTTCGAGTCATTAACTCTTCCTGTGTTTCATTTTCTGTCAGGTTCACTTCATTTGGGTAAGTTTTCTTCTTTTTTAGATATTTGAATTATATTTTTAAGTTTTCTCTTTCATGTAATCTTCTAATATGGTGAGTCATAATATAACCTCTAATTCACTTTATCACTATTTGTTAACTTAAGTGATAGTTGTATTTATATGTGAACATGCCTATTCTCAGGATCTCGCCACACATATTATACACTTATACATGGCTTTGTTTTGTTTATTTGGGATTAGTTGGGGAGATTTGTTTGGATATTAGCACTAGGAGTCGTGCAAGGGAGAACGTTAGACGCATAATTCATGAGCTTATCTATGGTGCATATGTGCTTTGTTTCGTTGATCATAGTTATGTGTTATTCATATCCATGTTGTTCTCAAGTATTTATATTTTCTCCCGGTTTTCTATCTGCTCTTGTTCCCTTTATTGTGTTTGTTATTTTGTTTATCCCCAGTTGCTTTAACATTAAAGAAGTAGAGTTTTCATGATTTCTTATTTACTCCTGGTTTTTTTACCACCAATTCTTTGAACTTCTTTAACCTTTCACTTTGATTGCAATTAGTCTCTTGCTAATTTTTTTTACAGATTTACTCTTGGTTTTCGATCTAATCTTCTTCCCTTTGATGTGTTTGGGTTTTTGTTTATCCCCAGATGATTTAATATCAAAACCAGTAGAGTTTTTGTGATTTATGATTTACAGCTTAGAAGATTATTGCTTGTTTGTTGCCGAGAATGATTTTTTGGGGGAAGATTTAAAGAGGGCTCCATTCCTCTATTGCTTCGCATGGAACCGCAAGCTCCTGCGATGTCAATAGGGAAGTGAAAACTATTTGCTTATTACATGCTTATGTCGGTAAAATTTCAATAGTAAAATTCAATGTCCTCTTATTACATGCTTAACAAATTCGGGTAATTCTCTTTTTTTCTCTGCTTTATCTAACTTTCTTCTTTTTCTCTCTCTGCTTGTAACAGGATTGCTACTCTTGTTGCCTCTCCCTTCAATTCCACTTTAGGAAATGATTATGGGTCTGCTAGAGATACTCCTAAGCCCCTTCACATCGTCTCGGTATGATTTACTCCCTTCATCCCTTAATGCACTTATCATTTACTTTTTTGTACGGACGCCCGTCCATATTTTTGATTGTTAATATATTTAGTCATGTATTAATAAAAATAATAAATAGTTGGTATTTTCAGTGTGCATATTCGCACGAATCTAACAACATCATGAATGATTATAATCTATAGTAATTTATATATTGGTGATAATTCATACTTCAAAGTTTACAAAATTCGACTGCGAAAAACCAAATAGGAAATCTCTTGGGGGACGGATGAAATGTGGCCTTGAAAACCGACTTGTTTTTGGCGTGATTCCCGCTCCTTTAAATTTTAAAATACCTAATTGAATTCCATTACGAGCTTTTATGAGATAAAAATAAAGGAGCAGGAGCAGGAGCCGCACCCACTTTGTTACCTGCTCGAATTCTCACATTGCACTTTTACGCTTCCTTTTCTATTGGCAGTAAGGTAATCTTATTATTGTCAAATGAGCAAGCTAGAGCTAAATGCTCCTTTTCACAATATTTTGCTCATTTTCATAGTTTGATGAGAAAAAATGATCAAATGAACAAAGTATTTATGGTGAGAAGCACCTAGCTCTAATCACCCAATATTTTTGTATTTAGTATGAGTCCCTTAAAGCAGTAGCTAGAACCAAGAAATTTGCAAATGAAAAATGACAAGTTGTTATAATCAATCTTTTAGTTGAATAAGTTTTCTTTTTGAGAAGAACACCAACCTTAGCTTTGGTGTACTTCGCCATCTTACTTGGAGGTTTGAGAGCTCTTATTTGGCTTAAAGTGCAATATGTTATTTTCATTTCAACTTGTGTAGAGAAATGTGTTGAGTGGGCTCTACCTTAAGAACGAAGAGAGCCCGGGATGATTTACTCTTTATTTATTCTCCATTTATAATAGGCAAAATTGGGCACAACAACACAAACTATAGCTTGGGTGCAAGTTATAACACAACCTTGTTCGGGTTCACAACACAACCTGAACTTAAAGTGTGGGTGCATTCCACAACATAAATGATGATCGGTGACTGAGAAATTTAATGGTTGGATTATAGAAGCTAGGTCAAAGCCAATAAGAGCTATGTTGGAAGACATAAGGAGGTCTGTAATGGAAAGAATGTTCATGAAAATGATGCTAATGGAGAGATGGAAAGAGTCACCGATCATCATTTATGTTGTGGTACGCACCCACACATTAAGTCCAGGTTGTGTTGTGAACCCGAATAAGGTTGTGTTGTAGCTTGCACCCAAGCTATAGTTTGTGTTGTTGCGTCCAATTAACTCTTTATAATATTATTGTGCATTCTATTGCTGGCTAGCGCGGTTTAGGTCCAAAGATTTCTTTCCATAACCATAGGTTGACTTAAAGAGCTCAACTTGTTGCTGTAAGCTGTTTTCATTTTCAATAGAATATTTGAAGTCTAGAGATATGATTAACGAACAGAGAAAAATCAAAAGACAATGTAGGAATTCATTTGTTTCATTTGGACCCGATAATTTCATCAAGGGCCTTCTTTCATCTAGAGTTGCTGACCTTCTGTAGTTGTCATATCAATGATTATTGGCTATTTAGCTATTCTTTTCTATTATCATTTACGACATAGAATTGGAAATTAGATTAGTTTAACAATTTCGTTCTTCTTTGATGGGGTGACCGCTGTGGGAAATCTTACTCATTGTAACTTTTATAACTTGTAGTCTCTTGGCTCACTTGGCTCGGGTTGATGTTGTTGTAGTTTACCTTGTAGATGTCTTTGACAAGGAGAGATTTGCTGAATTGAAAAAAGGGGCTTGTTCCATTATTTATCATAAAAACAAGATCGACAACCTTATGCACCTTCCAAGGATGAGCTATGCTTCTATCAGGGGCTACCAGCAAGGGAAAGGTGAACCTTGCGGGTTCCATTGTCCGCCCCCTTGGGGTATTCATGGGCAATACAATATTCATGTGCAATATTGTCCGCAAGATGGGATATGGTGTTGGATGGAAGTTGGTTTCCTAATATATCAATTGAGACTAAAGCTAAGAAGTCTTTATTTTTAATGTATGTTGTTATCCTTATTTACCTTTCTTGTCACTACAAATAGAGTTCGTAAGACTCGGTCTTTAACTCTTATTTGAGGTTGACATGTACTCTCACACAAATTTCTAGACATAATTACGACTAAAGCACTATTGTTTTAGGTGGTAAATGATTTTTCTTTTTCATGGAAGCCACTTTTTAATTCAATTTTATTCATTAATCTTCATGGATTTATTTTGGTGATAATTCTTCAAAAAGTTAAGGTCCTTGGTGAAAGTTTATCTTGACTGGTAGATTGAAGGTTGATAGCTTGACATAAGCCAGCCTTTTGGTTACTCTATTTCTTACCTAGCTTTTAATGTATGTGATGCGAGCGACAACTAATAAAGATTGTATGAAATTATAATTGTTATTGGAAGCGAGAAGAGAAAGAAGATTATGGAAAGGAGAATAGGAAGAGCCGATAACTTGCTTAGTTTTTTAAAAATAAAAGTAAAAATTGTAAAAACAATTAGTGAAAGAATGAGTTATGCCTATTAATTAGGAACTAAAAATCATAAGAATTTTGATTTTTGGTGTTCGCCCTTTAATAGAATAAAGATTTTATTTTGTGTTTTGCTTTTCTTATTTTTGGTATCTACCCCCTTTTCTCTTATACAATGGAGATTATTTTATTTATGTTGCTTTTTATTATTTTACTACATTTTATTTTAGGTGTCCATATCCTCTTCCCTTATAGTATAACTAGACTTAAATGTACATTGTGCGTGCAGGCGAGGAAAGATAGTGTAGTTTAAGCTGTTTCGTATTTTTTAAAATATAAAATTATGTAAATCTATTATTTAAAGAACGAGAGTTGTGTCATTAAATTAGAATATATATCATCATGATTAAGCATATAGAAGGTCATATGAGATCCTCTATCCAAAGGAAGATTAGCTTACTTTGAAAGAATAATTCCAACATGGGTTGGAAAAAACCTATTACAAGAAAATTGTTTGACAACTACAAACCAAAATAATATTATCAAATTACGTAAACTAATATTACATTCACTAAGGGCTTTTTCTCTTCAACTTATTTTCCGTTTAGCTCCAATCAGTTCAGCTCTATTTATTATTTAACCATTTTATCAAATATTATTATTATTATTATTATTTAATTAATTTATGTTACTAATTATTATTATTGTCATTACTATTATTATTATTTATATTTTTATTATTACTCCCTCCGTCCCATATTATCGATACACTTTCTATATTCATCCGCCCTATATTAGTCAATACACTTCTATAAATGGCATGTGAGTACAATAGAAATATTATTTCAGTTCAGCTCCAAACAGTTCATTCCAATTCAATTCATTTAGGTCCAATCAGATCAGTTCATCTAGAATTAGACTAAGAGTATAACCCCTAAAGATGTTTCTCTACCTTGGGGGACCGCTCGCAACGCGCGTGGACCAACAACTAGTACTCCTAAAAGGGCCAAAATTAACTATTGATGATGCACTATACTCAAGTAAACCTCGAATAAACCTTATAAGCTTTCGAGATGTGCGTAAAAATGGTTATCATTTGGAAACAATGATGAATGATGAAACGGAATACTATGTCTCACGGAAAATAGAAATGGCAAGAAATATATCTGTGAGAAATTGCCAGCATATTCTTCAGGACTATACAATGTTGATATAAGTCCGTTTGAAGTAAACATGATATCTAACTAGAAGTTAGATAATAAGATATTGATTAATCTATGGCATGACCTTTTAGGTCATCCTGGCACAGAAATGATGCATAGGATCATTGAGAACTCAATCGGGCATTCAATAAAGAATGTAAAAATCCCAAAGACAGATGAGTTAGCATGTGCAGCATGCTCACTTCGGAAAATGATAACAAGGCCCTCTATAAATAAAATTGCTATTGAATCTCCAACATTTCTTGAAAGAATTCAAGGAGATATTTGTGGGCCAATTAATCCCCCATGTGGACCTTGTCGATACTTTATGGTGTTGATTGATGCTTCAACACGATGGTCACATGTAAGCTTTTTATTAAGCAGAAATAGTGCATTTGCAAAACTTCTTGCTCAAATCATTCGATTGAGAACTCAATTCCCGGATTATACAATTAAAAGAATAAGACTCGACAATGCTGGGGAATTTACATCCCAAACATTTAATAATTATTGTATATCCATTGGGATTGATATGGAGCATCCGGTGGCTCATGTTCATACACAAAATGGTCTTGCTGAATCATTAATAAAAAGATTGAAATTGATTGCAAGACCACTATTGATGAAATCAAAGTTGCCTTCATCTGTTTGGGGTCATGTCATAATACATGCAGCATCATTGATTCGATTGAGACCAACTGCTTATCATAAATTCTCACCACTACAATTAGTCTATGGCCGGGAACCAAATGTCTCACATTTGAAAATATTTGGATGTGGTGTATATGTCCCTATTGCTCCACCACAACGCACAAAGATGGGTCCACAACGAAGGCTGGGAATATATATTGGTTTTGAATGCCCATCAATTATAAAATACCTTGAACCAATGACATGTGATTTATTCACGGCTCGTTTTTCAGATTGTCATTTTAATGAAAGCCTATTCCCAGCCTTAGAGGGAGAGAAAGTGGATCCAAACAAGAAAGATATAGAAATTACATGAAATGCAACACAATTATCTTTTCTTAATCCACGAACGAACTCTTGTGAACAAGAAGTTAAGAAAATTGTTTATTTACAAGGTGTTGCAAATCAATTGCCTGATGCATTCGTTGATAGTAAAAAAAGTGACAAAGTCACATATACCAGCAGAGGCTGCTCCCCCACGAATTAAAATTCCCATAGATAATAAGGCAATCGAAAAAGAGTCTATGGCACGCCATAAGCGTGGAAGGCCACCTGGTTCGAAAGATTCGAAACCAAGAAAAAATAAAATGCGAGATGAAATAGAAAAGGAACAAATGATTGTTCCTCCAATTGAAAATCATGAAATTCAAAATGGAGAAAAAGATAAAGACAAAGAAGAAGATGTTGCAAATAACGAGGAACACGAAAGTATCGACAACAATGAAATTTTGACTAATTATGCTTGTACAAAGAGACAGTGGAATCGAAAAAATGTTGTCATAAATGAAGTCTTTACTTACTCCATAGCGGTTGAAATGATATCTGATGAGAATGATATGGAACCAAAAACCGTATACGAATGTCGCCACAGACAAGATTGGCCAAAATGGAAAGAAGCAATTCAAGCAGAACTAAAATCCCTTGAAAATCGAGAAGTTTTCGGACAAATAACTCAGACACCAAGAGATGTAAAACCAGTGGGATACAAGTGGGTATTTGTCAGAAAACGAAACGAGAAAAATGAAATCGTTAGATACAAAGCAGGGCTTGTTGTTCAAGGCTTCTCACAAATGTCAGGGATTGATTATTATGATACGTATTCTCCAGTAGTTGATGCAACTACAATAAGATTTCCGGTGAGTTAATCCGTCTCCGAAAAACTTCAAATGCGGTGTGATGGTTGTCGTAACTGCATAATTATATGGGCCACTTAACACTGGCATCTACATGAAAGTCCCTGATGGACTACAACTACCAGAAAAGTACACATCCAGAGACATGATCTCTATAAAGCTAAAACAATCGCTTTATAGACTTAAACAATCTGGAAGAATGTGGTACAATCGTCTCAGTGAATACCTTATGACAAAAGGATTAAAAAATAATCATATTAGTCCTTGTGTTTTCATTAAACGATACAAATCAGGATTTGCTATAACAGCAGTTTATGTTGATGATCTGAACATCATTGGAACTCATAAAGAACTTGAAATAATTGCAAGATACTTGATGAAAGAATTTGAAATAAAAGACCTTGGGAGAACAAAATTTTGCCTTGGCTTACAAATGCAACATTTGAAAGATGGATCTTTGTTCACCAATCAAATTATATGAAAAAGGTCTTAAAACGTTTTTACATGGATAAAGCACATCCATTAAACTCTCCAGTGGTTGTGCGGTCTTCGAATGTGAAAGACGACCCATTTCGACCACGAGAAGAAAATGAAGAAATTCTTGGTCCTGAAGTACCATACTTAAATGCAATTGGCGCTTTAATGTACTTAGCTAATAATACTCGGCCTGACATAGCTTTTTCAGTGAATCTCTTAGCTAGATACAATAATGCGCCAACAAAGAGGCATTGGAATGGAATTAAGCACCTCCGGTATCTCAGAGGAACACATGACCTTGGATTATTTTATCAATCAAAGCAAAGTGCTTCACTCATTGGTTATGTAGATGCTGGGTACTTATCCGACCCTCAAAAGGCCAAGTCACAGTCTGGGTATGTATTCACTTATGGAGGTACAACAATATCATGGAGATCAACGAAACAGACATTAACTGCCATATCATCAAATCATACTGAATTGATTGCTCTCTATGAAGTTGGAAGAGAATGCGTTTGGCTCAGATCAATGATTAGCCATATCCAAAAAGAATGCGGGATGAATTCAGTTACCGATAATCCAACATTGATCTATGAATATAATAGTGCTTGTATCACCCAAGTCAGTGAAGGATATATCAAGGGAGATAGAACCAAACATTTATCACTGAAACTCTTCTTCGCGCATGATCTCCAAAAAGAAGAAAATATAGACATTCAACAAATTCAGTCATGTGAAAACCTTGCGGACTTGTTTACCAAGTCCCTTCCTTCAAAGAGATTCGAACAATTGGTGCACAAGATCGGAATGTGTCACCACAGTGACCTATGTTAGACTCAGGGGGAGGGTTATATGCACTGCACTCTTTTTCTCTTCGATCAGGTTTTTATCCCACTGATTTTTCCTGACAAGGTTTTTAACGAGGTAGTAAATATCAGCATATAACACAATAAAGTTGCACCATGTTTTTGTTGTAAATAAGGCAATGGGCATTCTAGAGGGAGTATTATAGTTCTTATATGCACTACACTCTTTTTCCCTTCGATCAAGTTTTTATCCCACTGGTTTTTCCTGACAAGGCTTTTAATGAGCCGGTATGTTTAACCATATAAGGAGATATAATTGTAAGAAGCATCATTAGAAAAGATGGACATTCAAGGGGGGTGTTAAAGGTCAAAGATGAATGACAATCTATTACCATGTACCATGCATGTTATAAATGCGGAAAAATTGAACTTTCCCACCTTTTTAAATCACGAATTTCAAAACTCCCACCTTTGTTTTTTTTTTTAAACTCCCACCTTAAAACTACCAAACGTTTTAAAACTCCCACCTGCTAACGGAAACCGTCAAATAATCTATTTTTTGGGGCCCACTTTTGTCTAAGTTTGTTTTCACCCGTAAACCTTCACCTTCAAAGTCACGATTCTCTCTCTCTCCTCTACTCTCTCTTTCTCTCTCTTCTACTTCACCGTCAAAACACAAGTAAACATCAAAATTTTATTGCTAATCTTGTCATTTTCCCTCCATCTACATATGAGAAGCATCTCCATCATCATCAACTTCTCCGAACATGGTAATCCTTCAATCAAACAACAAATAATAAAAATTTATGCACAATTAGGGTTTTAATTACCTAAACAGACCTCTAATTGCTAAATTAGGGTTTTAAACTAACTCAAATAAACTCAAATAAACTCAATTGAAAAGTACTTAAAGAGACCATAAGAAACCCTAAATCTGTGAACAACAAAAATCTCAGCAAATATTAAAAATTACTTCAATAAATTGTAGTAAATCCTCCGAAATGTGATGCGTAATCTCCTACTTGCAAATACCCTAAATTCAATTGCAATTTTCCCCTCAATTTCTCACTTTAATGCATTATTGACTAAAGATAAGCTCCAATTCGAGACCTTGAACTAGATATGAACAAACTTAGACAAAAGCGGGCCCCACAAAACAGATTATTTGACGGATTCCGTTAACAGGTGGGAGTTTTAAAACTTTTGGTAGTTTTAAGGTGGGAGTTTAAAAAAAAAACAAAGGTGGGAGTTTTGAAATTCGTGATTTTAAAAGGTGGAAAAGTTCAATTTATCCTATAAATGCATGTAGAAAATTTACCCCCCCCAATGCTATAGCATATAGACATAAGCGAGCATAGCATGATTGTAGTATATATATGCATGCTAGGAAGAATGCAAAATGCACCAAGTAAAAACCTTCTCTCAGTATTTCTCTCTTTTGTCTAGTTTATTTCTTGCTTCTATGTTCATCGTTTCATAACATTTTTTATATTTTGAATAAAATTCAATGAGATTCAACTATTACCACAGAAAATTACGCTAATAAAAGTGATAAATATACAATGGCATACCTGTTTAGACCCCCCAATTGAAGCTTTAATTACAATTTCGTCTCCTTTACTTCCATTTTATGCTTTAAGTACACTTTTCTCCAACCTTCTGCTCTGGACCACAAGCTTTTACTCCTAAAATGAAAGAAGATGTATGAGTTAGCTTTATCAGTGAATGTAAATAGTACGAGTAAGTTGGGGAAGATGGTGAATGATGTTGCATGTTCATTAAATGCTTCTTATGGGCAGGATAAAATGAGGGTATTTTTATCATTTCATATTGGGTAGTTGAGAAGTAACACGAAGTTCAACTTAACGTTTTTTATAGTGGTTTTAACAGAACCATTATAATAGATAATTATATTTAAAAATTTGGGTTTTTCTATGATATTCCCCTGAGGTTTTACCTTTTCTAAGCTGTGCCCAAGGTTATACAAATTTCTAATATATACCCCTTCTTTAAAATTGTTTAATTAACCCTAACCTTTGACACTCTTTACTAATGACGGGCGTTTGTAAGAAGTTAATTGCTGTTAGTAAATTTGAAATTTTTTTAAAAAAAGGAAAGAAGTATGAAAACAACAATAACATTTGTGTCTCTTCATTTCCCTCTAAACTGATCAACCAAAACACTTACCCCCTGTTTCACTTCCTCTCAACTGAAAACCCTAAAATTCATCCCTAATTTCCCCCAAAAAAACCTTCTGAAGATTCTAATTTCATACGAAGATTGATTAGAGCAACACTGAAGGTGAAAAATCGAAAATCAAGGATTTGGATGTTGCTCTTTTGTCCGAGGAAGGTTTGACAACCATTTTTGAGGATCCTAAAAATCGAGGCTTTTTGTCTTAATCTGTGAGGTAAATCAATTAAAGTTCCGAAAATGCATGTCAAAATTGGTGTTGCTTGAAAATAAAGATGTAAATGTTGATTTTTGGGTGTTTTGTTAAGTACATTGTTGAAGTGTGGGTGTGGTGTTAAGTATATTGCTGAAATTTGCAATGTGTTGTTTGTTTTTGTTAAACCCATTTGAGAATAGGCAATGTGAAATTTAATTAGGGATAAAAAGGTTGTTGTGAATTCTGATTTCAAATTTCAGTGATAAATTGTACTCCCTCTGTTCTCTTTTGATGTTCCCATTTTCCGTTTTAGGCCGTTTCTAAAAGTTGTTCCCATATTGAATCTTTTCCATTTTAAGAACATTTATTTCTCCATTTTACCCTTCAGCAACCAAATATTTACAACACTTTTTACTTTTTGTCTTACACATGGGCCCACTTTAGAATAATTTCTTTCTCAATCACTAACTTTTCTTTCTTTCTCTCTTACTTTTTCAAAAGCAAAAAGTACCAAAGTACACTTTATACAATATAAAATTCAAAAGATTATCATCCACATCAATTTGCATTGGTTTTCCCCCATATTCCATATGGGAACATCAAAAGGGAACGGAGGGAGTACTTATTTGTGTTTCTTTTGAATGCAGAATGTCTGGGAGGATACTTAAACTTCAGTATATGAGTAATTGTGTTGAAGTAGTGGTGGATGATATTGATAAGTGTTTGTTGATGGATGTTTTGAATGATATGGTTGATGGATTTTCTAGTAATGATTATGAGTTACCACAATACCCTGTACTATAATATTGCCATTGAGAGGAAATCTACCAACTAACTGATGACAAAACAACGATGACCATGTTTGATTTGATTAACACAAAAGAAATTGATATTGAGGTGTGTTCTTTGCCTGAACCTGATTTCATTTGGACCTTAGCACAGAGGGTGAGGGAAGAGAGTGGTACAACAAAAGTCCCATACCCAAACCTAAACCTAAGAGAGTTGATAAATTGCCAATTAGGAGATCTCTTAGAAATAAGTCCAATGATCCTCTTGAAGTTATATTGGTAGATAAACAAGGAAATCAGGTTCATACCTATATAACTACATCACTTTTACCTCCTCAAATAGATACTCCACTTTCACCTCCTCAAATAGCTACTCCACTTTCACCTCCTCAAATAGATACTCCACTTTCACCTCCTCAAATAGATACTCCACTTTCACCTCCATCACCTAGATACCATTGCAACAGTCCAATTCATAACCCCAATGTTGAAGTAATATTTCCAAACCAACCAGCTAGTGCACAACAACCTCAGTCAAACTCTTCTCAACCACAGTCAATTGTTATTAACAAATGTACAAGAGATGAACTGAGGAAATCATCATTTCCCTATGGTACAAAAACACCCAAATCCACAGCACTTTTGAGAGGACAATGGGTTCCAAGAACTAAAGTAAGTGAAATAAATACTCAATCACAATTAACTATTGAACAACAACCAAGGACTAGGAATAGAAAAGTACATAGTCTTGATGAACTTGAAATTGAGGAAGATAATGAAGGTAGTTTAAGTTTGAGTGGAGATGATTCTGATACTGATGGTGAATATATTCTCAATGGTTTGAGTGGTGAGGAGTCTGAAGAGGGAGATGATGAGTTGGATTTGAAAGATGGGGGACATACAACAACTACTTAATCAAAACTATGTTGATGGTGGTTGGGAGCCCTTTCACAATATTGAGTGGGATCCAGAGGATAATGGACATTTGACAAAAATGTACAAGAATGGAGAGGTGTTTCAAGAAGCTAAACTTGGCAATATTATGCTGAATAAGTGGTAGTTTTTTGTTGATAAGGATCACTTCAAAGATGTACTAAGAGAGTATTGCATACAGGAGGGTTTTGCAATTGTGGTTAATAAGGCTGATAGCTTAAGGTATACAGTAGAATGTGCTGGTCAAAGATATGGTTGGAGAATACATGCTTTTATTTTGTTTGATGGCCATACTTGGGCTATAAAAAGCATTAGACACAAGCATTTATGTGATCTTAATCTTGTGAACAATCCTATGTGTAACTGTGAATGGGCAGCAAACGAGTTGTTAGAGGATATTATGGCTAATCCTGATATCAAGGGGAAGACTATGAATGCATTACTTTGGGAGAGATATGGCCTAAAGATGGCCACTTCAACATTGTACAGGATGAAGGTAATTGCAATGAAGAAAATTCACGGTGGATATGATGATAGTTATTCCAATTTGCCTTTATGTTGTGAGTTGCTTAAAGGGGTAAATTCTGGTTCTGTAGCATTTTGCACATGGGCAGAGGTAAATCAACTTAAAAAGGCCTTACAGTTTAGAAGTATATTTGTCAGCTTTGCAGCATAATTTAGAGGTGTAATTAGTGGTTGTAGGGGGTGATAGGGGTTGATGGATGTCACCTTAAAGGAAATTACAGAGGCATATTACTATCAGCTGGTTCACTGGATGGGAACAATGAGATATTCCCAGCTGCAATTGCTGTTGTGGATTCAGAAAACAAAACAAGCTGGAGTTGGTTTTTTCACCATTTGAAGCAGATTCTAATTGAGACTGGTAGAGAAGATTGGACCATTATGTCTGATAGCAAAAGGTAACATTAGTTATGATGTTTAAAGACCTAAAACCATGATAAACAAGAATTAACAGATGCTTTTTATGTTTGACATGGAATTGATCCATCTCTTGATGATGTGTGCAAGACACTTATGCAAGAATTTCAAATCTGAGTTCCCGGGTTTGCTTATGCACAAGCTGTTTTGGTGTGTCACCAATGCGTACTCAGAGTACTCCTTCAGAAAAGCTATGCAACAAGTACAGAAGCATGGTGGTTTAGGAGCAGTTAAATGGTTGTATGATGTTGGTCCATTGGAAAGGTAGACTAGATGGAAGTTTGATCCAACATTGTCCAATGATGAAAATACTAACAACTTTGTTGAGAGCTTCAATAGCACTATTGGAGTTGATAGAACTAATCCTGTGCTAACACTCCTAAAAGGTAATAACTACAACTTATAAAATACACCTTGTTAGTTTTTGTTATTCTAGTAAGTATTGATATACACACTTGCCTTTTTGCTTAGGTGTTAGAAGAATTGCTATGGTTAGGCATGCTACTAGGCAACAACTATCTGATCAATGGTTAGATGATGGTATATGCCCTAACATATTGCAAAGAATTAAGGTATTGACAAAAGATTCTAGAGTTTGTCAGGCATATCCCAGTGGAAGAGGGACTTTTGAGATTCATGATGGTAGGGCTAGATTACCTGTTTCTCTTTAGTCAAGAAGTTGTGCATGTGGAACATGGCAAATAAGTGGGATTCCATGCAAACATGGAATTAAGGCTATACTATATGATGGCAAAGATCATGTTCAATATGTAAGTGAGTGGTATTCTGTTGCAAGGTACAAACAGGCATATAGTGGCAATATTGCACCTGTTCCTAGCCAAGAACAGGGGCCACATATGCCTGATGTGCCTACTCTTATTCCACCAGTGATGAAAAGAAGTGTTGGAAGGCCACCAAGAAATAGAAGAAAAGAGCAAGGAGAACAGAGCAAGGGAAAGAGAAGTGCTATTGTCACTTGTAGTAAATGCAAAGGAACTGAACACAATGTTGCTAGTTGTATGGGGGGTCCAACAGCAAAGGAAATGGCTCAACAACAAGGCAAGAAGGTTAGTGTTGGGGGTAGACAAAGTAAGAAACAGAAGCAAGATGGAGATGTTAATGGGAGTGGAGCAACCAATGTAATTGATATGATGATTGCTGGGGCAGCAGTACATTGGGATGATATTGCCAATCAACCAACAGGTGGTACACAAGAATCATCATCCAGTCAAAATGTGCAAAAACAAAATGTGCCAAAGAAGGGAACATCAACACAAATCAAAAAGGAAAAAAAAATTCACAGCAATCTACAATCATTGCACAATCACAACCACTGCAGCAACCAACATCACAACCAACTTTAAATCTTCACCCATTCTTGAGCCAACCATCTGCTAGTGTTGGTGTTGTGATACAGAATGTCAGTCCAAAAGCTGCAAAAATCTTAAAGAGGCTACAACAACTTTCATGAACTGTTAGAATTTTTTTGCATTAGGGTTTATTTTGTGTTTGATGTATTTTGATATATTTAACAATCAAAAAACTGTATTTTGGAAGTGGTGACATTTTGGAGTTGCTGGGAGGTTCTTGTTTTCATCATTATGAAGCAGATGCAACCTCATTTGGGAGGTTTTTTTGGAAGTGTTGTGTACTTTTGATATATAATACGATAGCGTTTTTAATGTGTTATCTATTTAAAGTAGCTACTTTGGTTGTCTATAACCGATCTTGGAAAATTCATGAACATGCCAAAATACACTTTCATTAATGGAACATTTAACCATTACACCATGTTCAGTTCAACACATAATTGGTTCTTCATACATTCAACCGACTACATTACATCTTCATAACAATTACTAACAATACAAACATAAACAATCCAACTTTGATAAATCCCTAAGTGAACTTTCAAGCCCAACAAACTGCCATCTCTTGCACAAACTGCTTCACAGACCCATCTTCGCCTGCTACTGCTGCTCCGTGAAACATAGGATCACCATCACCTGTCCAAACCATGTTGTGAGGCCCTACCCATTCAAAATGCTTATAAAAATCACATCTCCAATAACCCTTCCTAGAGTTTCTTGATGAATTAGAGACATATAACTTGCAATCTAAAGGGGGTTTGCATTTACACTTCGGGCTAATGAAATCCCATTGACATGGTGAAATCACTGAAGAACGAGAGGTTGACATTCTTTTTGGTGAGAAATGGTGAGAAATGGTGAGAAAGAAATGGTTATAAAGAAGTGAAGAGGAGAGAGGAAGAATCCCTTTTAGGGGGGTAAATTTTCCCTCCAAAAAGCCTTTCTGCCACCAATTTTGTGGTTAATTAAGTATACAATTACCAGTTTTTGCAAACTAACGTTTTCAGTAACGAAGCGTTAACGGGAAGGTTAGGGTTAATTAAACAATTTAAAAGAAGGGGTATATATTAGATAACTGCATAACCTTGGGCACAGCTTAGAAAATGTAAAACCTCAGGGGTATATCATAGAAAAACCCAAAAAGTTTTATATTAGATCATTGTTTTTATAAGTATTTTTTTTTTTTGAGGGGATGCTATTTATTACTTCCTCTGTCCCTTAATAAACTTCCCATTTCCCTCTAAATGTTTGTCCCAAATAAACTTTTCATTTCTCCAAGTGAGAAAACCAGATCAAGACAGAAGATATGAAATTTGTCAAGCTTGCCGCAAGGGTCCCCATAATAAAATAACTTACTTTTACAAGTGGGACCACACTTTATGTCACTAGAAACAAATATAATACTCTTAAAAGTCAACAATAATGATAATCTATATATATATTTAAAAACGTTATCAAGAATTATAGGCCTCCACATGTCGCTCCAATTCACATATTGTTATGGGTTCCATGTACAACTAATATGACACATTTTTAAAATATTTGCAAAATGCTCACGCAGAGCTTCGAACCCATGATCTATAGCACACAATTCCAACATTTCCACCACTACGCTACAACTTTTCAAGTGATCAGCTTTTGCTTTTTCACTTAATATACTATAAACCCTTCAGCAATAGAAAAAAACCTTTTGTTTTCCTAACCTCCATTCTTCAACATCTTCATACTCCACGAGACAATGACAACCCATCGAGAAAATCCGAAAGCCTTACAATCAAGTTCAATCAATGAAGATAGGTGTGAGTCATGGTGGTTGAACTTAGCCAAGACCCTTCAATGCCATTTGGGGAGAATGTGAAACGTCTGCCGATTAGGGTTCCGCTGTTAATACCTCTGAAGTGAAGTTAAGCTAACAATTGTTGCTTGATACCCATTATAAGTTGTAACCTTAATTAACAGGTAATTTGATACCCATATAAGTTGTAACCTTAATTAACAGGTAATTTGATACCCATTATAAGTTGTAACCTTAATTAACAGGTAATTGCTATAATTATTAAATATACTAAGTTTGTATCTGAATTTTCATTCTGATTACACCCTCTTCGTTCTCTCTTTCAATTGTCTGCTTCCCTGTGAAACCATTATAAAATTGGTATTAGGGTATACGTTTTCCAGAAAATAAAGGTTGGAATTGTTTTTGGTGTAATTATTTTTCCCTTCCATTACTATATGTAAATTTGGAGTAGGTTTTGTAGAAAGTTTAAATGTTGTGTCGGATTTCTTACTTGATGCATTGAAATACTAATGATAATAAAGAATTCTTTCACAAACATGAATCAATGCGACTAGCATACAATGGGAAAATAAGAAAACATTATCAGTGGTAAAACCATCAAAACTATTCAAAAACGATAAACGAAGAAATTAAGAATCACACAAAATTCAAAATGAAATGACCCGGAGCATCGCCTGAGGGCTGACCCTGTCAATACCCAAAATGTGAGAAAATAAACACTAATACCCAAAGGGTGAAAAAATCCAAACATTGATATCCAAAAGTATGCTTAGCTCCTTGATATGAAGATGTAAAGATCACTGAGGCCCTGATTATTCAAAAGTCATCGAAACCAATTCACTATCCTTAACAACTCCACCATACTTATTAATTAACTTTTGAATATATTGCATGATATCCTATTTTTCTAAATAATTTACTAAACTCAGTAACAATTTCTTTAATTTCAGTGGATTACGGGCCTGTTCTCCCCAACTTATTTTCAGTTCAGTTCAGTTCAGCTCCAATCAGTTCTGTTTAGTTCAGTTCAGTTCAACTCCAATCAGTTCAGTTCAGCTCCATTCTTTTATAACCATTTGGTTAAATATTATTATTATGTTGGTCTAATTTATTTTACTAATTACTCTTATTATTATTATTATTATTAATTTTATATCATTATTATTAAGTATTATCATTATTATATCTATATATTATATTGTTTATCATAGCTTTACTCATTATTATTACTATTATCATTAGGGAGAAACATGGTTTAGGTCAAAAGCATAAACCAATCAAATCACGTCAAAACGATTTATGATGCAATTTTGCACGGTCCGACCCAATCATTATTTTATTACTAAATATTATTAAATCTAATTATTGAAATAGTAATATTAATTTACTTCTTAGATATTATTGTTTTTTTAAGGTAAATGAAAGATATATATAGATCACCAAACACAAAATACACTTACTCAAAGGTAATGACAACCCTTCTAGGAAGGCTCCCCAAAACCTAAGAGTAAACCATTACATTTTGAGCTCATCTAGCCAAGATTGTATCTTAGTGAAGGCCTTGGAATTATAGACTAAATTGATCCTAGTTCTAATTACAAATTTGATGGAAGAAATACAACTAGCAACACTAGGAACACAATTACACCAAAGAGCTCTAAGTCTAGCTATCCAGATATTGTAAATAACTGCAGCAACCACAGCAAACACCGCTCTTCTTCTTGCTTGAGCCAAACCACCTCTTCTGCTGACCCAAACCAAACAGTCAGCCATGTCAGTCCACCTCTTCCTAATCATAAGCCATGACAGCCTTCCCACACCAACCTGCTAAAGTCACATTGGAATAACAGGTGGTCCATACTCTCAGTGTGAGAGCCACAAATAGCACAGGTATCATCTGAGCACACACCATATCTCCTAAGCCTAGCCCTTGTCATAAGCATGTGCTGAGCTGCTAACCACAACATGAAACTGTGTTTGGGGGTATTGAGTATACTCCATACCACCATATCCCAGAGGACCCTAATATCCACATCCTGTGCTAGTTTATAGCATTTCCTAATTGAAAAGACTTGGCCATTCTAAGGCAACCAAGCTGCTTAAAGAATCTGCTCTAACTTTACAAAAGTACTTCCAAACCCAACTAGCAGTAGATCTAGGGTGGTATTGCCACCAGTTGCCATCATGAATATACACTGAGTTAACCCATCTAACCCACAGAGTGTCTTTCTTTTCAGCAATAGCCCACACTTGTTTGCTAACTGTCAAAAGGTTCCAAAGTTTGATGTCCTTCACTCCCAAGCCTCCATATTTCTTCTTGTTGCATACCTTTTCCCAGCTGACATAGCCTGGCTTCAAGTATCTGTAATTTCCTTGCAGAGATAAACTCCGCAAACTTGATTAACCCTTTTGATAACTGCCTCTGGCAGTATGAAGATCTGCATCCAATAGTTACAAATACTCAACAACACAGAGTTAACTAGTTGAAGTCTTCCAGCAAAAGATAGGGTCCTGTGTTGCCATGATTTGATTCTTTAGAGCATTTTATCCACCAACTTCTCACAGTCACTAGTTCTCAGTTTTTGGTGCTGATGGGTGCACCAAGATATTTAAGAGGCCAAGTACCAACTCCAAAACCAGACAAGGTGTGAATTATGTGCACATCAACATCCTTCATATTTACCTGAAAGATTTCAGATTTGTGTTTGTTAGCAGCCAGTCCAGAGGATCTCTCAAACATCCTCAAACCTTGAAGCATCAAGTACACACTTCTATAATCTCCTTTACTGAAGATCATCAGATCATCTGCAAAGCATAAGCTATTGAGTTGCAAAGCTTGGCATCTAGGTGAAAATGGAAGTCCTGTTTAGCACCCTGATACTTCAAGATTCTGGTCAAATACTCCATGCAATACAAAGACAAGGGGGGAAATAGGATCTCCTTGCCTTAACCCTCTCTTTGCTTCAAATAAGTTTGTACAGGAGCCACTAAAAAGAATAGTGTATCTAGTAGTTGAAATACACTCCATAAAAACTGTAATGAATTCCAGGGGAAATTAAGAGCCTGTAGTAAGGCATGCATAGAACTCCACTCAATAGTGTCATAGGCCTTTTGAAGGTCTACTTTCATCAAACAGCTCCTAGCAGCCTGTTTCCTTGTAAAATGCTTGATAAGATCCTGGCACACCAGGATGTTGTCTATAATGCTTCTACCTGCCACAAAAGCACTTTGACTCTGGCTGACCAAACCTGGGAGAACTCTTTTCAGTCTAGAACACAACAGTTTGGAAATGATCTTGTAAATAACAGTACAGCAGGCTATAGGCCTATCATCTCCAACATGAGAGGGACAAGCCACCTTAGGTACCAAGGTGATTGTTGTAGTGTTGATTGCTTTGAGCATTCTACCTGAACTGAAAAACTCTTTCACTGCAGCAGTTACATCCTTTCCCACCACTTCCTAAGCATCTTTAAAGAAGCTACTCCCATAACCATCAATCCCAGGTGATTTAATGTTAGGAATAGACCAGAGAGCTTGTTTGACCTCCTCATTTGAGAAGTCAAGGTTAAGAAGAGTATGCTGAGTATTCAACAAGATAGGACCTTGTTGAATAATCCTACTCTTAATAGGCAGAACCTCATTTCTTGTATTAGCTACAAAAGTTCTAAAATGATCAACAAAGTTACTCTTTACAACATCATGCTCATACATCCAAACATCATCTGTGTTTATAATAGCATTAATTCTATTTTTTTGAGCTTTGAGTTTAACACTATTATGGAACATTATAGTGTTACAATCTCCATCAATAAGCCAATCTCCCTTAGCTTTTTGTTGTAAGAAAGAATGATAGTTTACCTGAGCCTCTTTGAGTTTCTGATGTGCTACAAACTCTTCATGAATTAGACTAATATTCCTGGGATCCATGTGCAACTGTTCTTGACATCTCCTGAGAGCAGCATCTGCTTGTAGTGAGTAGCTTCAACATCCCCAAATCTTTCTTTGTTGAGCTTCTTCAAGCCTTGTTTCAAGTGCTTCAGTTTTTGCCAAACTTGATACATGTTATAGCCAGGGACGTGCATCTGCCAAGACTCTGTCACTACAGCTAAGAAACTCTCACAGTTGCTCCACATTGAGAAGTATCTGAAGGGGATCTTCCCTTGAGGTATAGAGAAGCATTTGATCAAAGCAGGTGAGTGATCAAAGTACCCTTCAGGGAGAAAAATCACTTCAGCTGCTTGGAAGAGAGCTAACCAGCTAGCATTGGCAACAACTCTATCAAGTTTGCTAGTACCCTATCTTCATTATCCTGTTTATTATTCCAAGTGTAAAACCTACCAATGAACTTGACATCAGCCAAATTACAGTAGTTAAGACACTTCTGAAAAGCCTCTACTTCCCTTCTGGTAACTGCAGCCCCAATTCTTTCCTCATAATTCAACACATTGTTGAAATCCCCCATCATCACCCAAGGGCCAACTAGACAACTACCAATCTTCTCCAAATCCTCCCATAAAAGGCATCTGTTAGCTTTGTCATTATGTGCATATACTACTGAACAGGCAAAAGTGACCTTAGAGCTACAAGAGCTGATAACACAATGCACTAACTGATCAGTATATAGTCTAATATCAACCTCAAAGGCTCTAGGGCCCCAAGCAATGATTATTCTACCTCTACCATTCCAAGGCAAATTTGTGGTTATATTCCAACCTGGACATAAATTAAGATATAAGGCTCCAACCTTATAAGCCCTGATCTTAATTTCTAGGAGACAAACAAGTTTAGCTTGATGGAAAGAGATTAAAGAGTTAACCTATTGTTGTTTAGCTTTCTTGTTTAGCCCCCTGACATTCCAGCAGAGAATGTTATCCATTCACAGTAGGGGTGATCAGCCCCTTGTCTATCATCTCCTCTTCACCTCTGTCACCATCTTTGAGAGAACTCACAGCTGCATCTTCAGGAGGCACAACATTTTGTTGCAATATCTGAAACCTATTAGGACTGTTCTTCCCTGTATCATCAGCTACAGTAGTCATATCTGGTGCTTTTGCTTAAACTTGCTAGTAACTTGCCTAAAACCATCATCATCCACCAGCAGATCTTTATTCATCTTTGGAGCAGGTACAACTTTAGGTCTCCACTCTTTCTTCCTCTTGACTGCCCAGCAATCCTCCCCTCTATGGCCTATCTTCTTGCATTGCACACATATCTCAGGCTTTAATTCATATTCAACAGCCTGAGTTTCAACCACACCATGCTCATTTAGGAAGATATAGTGTCAGGGTATGCCTGATCCACCAGCACTTCAACCATCACTTTAGCATACATCAACCTATCCCTCTTTGCAGTAGCTTGGTCTACTTTTATAAATTCACCCAAAGATTGCACTATTTTGGTTAAGCTTCTGCCTCCCCAATACTTAACATAAAGCTTAGGGATTTTAACCCAAATAGGAACCTTCTTGACCACCTGATCACAAATATTTGCATCAATATCCCAAGATTTAACCACCACTGGTTTTGAATCAAAACTGAAGTGACCATTGAGAGCCATATCTTTCCCTCCCATATCACTGAACCTCACCATAATACTACCTCTGCCTACTTGAGCAATTTTATCTATGCCCATTTTCCTCCAAACCCTCTTAAGAAAACCCTCCATTACTGGTATGGTGGATTAGCACCAACAACAAAGCAAAAAACAGCAGTCTGCCAGTAATTAATCTCCTCAGCAACATCCTCAATGTCTATTTTAGGAAGATGATCATTTAAGGGATTAGGAGTATGTTCCTCAATCACATTCAGGACATTCATATCCTGCTTGCCATTCCTCATTTCAACACTAACAGCAGAGCCAAAAATTATGTGTTTGCTGGGGTTACTATATGTAAACTTACCTCTGAAATTCGACGTGTGCTCACCAGGGTTGGATTTGAAAGCTGAAACCCACTCTGAGAATCTTCTCGGAGCTTTAGGATTTACCTCATCTCCTTCTGAGTGAACAACAGGGGTATCTGGGGGCAGCTCCTCATCACTAGTAACTTCCAGATCAGTAATATCATCTTCCTCCTCATAGAGTTTTCCTTTTAATTTCAGGTTAGCTTTAGATTTGCTAGCTCCAGATTCAGTCACATTCTTGCTTTTGCCATTTTTCCTCTTTGGGGGTCTTCCTCTTTTACCCCTGTCATGGCTCCACAAAGTGTGGAGGAGCAAAGAGAATCTCCCTTGGGAAGAGAGAAAACAGCTTTTTTAGCTATTATTGTTATTATATAATCATCATCAAGTATTAATATATTAATACAAAGACTATAAATAATTGTTATTAATTATCATTATAATCATTAATCGTTATTATTATTATTATTATTATTATTAATTTATGATTATGAATAGGGAAATTCCCAATGGTGGCCCTTAGGTATTAGAAATTCCCAGTGGTGGAAATTTCAAAAAAACTTTCTCATTAGTAGCCTGCTTTACAAATTATTCCCAAGCATAACCTTATCGGAAAATATTCGTTAATACTAAAGCATATTCCACTGGTGAATTGTTAAAGCGGACATTCGCACATAAAACAAGGCATTTTGGATTGTTCTTTTCCAATTTCGACCTCAAAATCAATTTTTTAAGTTAAGTTTAGGTGGTTAGTTTTACCCCTTAACGTTCGATTTTGATGTCGAAATTGGCAAAAAATGACTCAAAACACCTCTTTTTACGTGTGAGTAACCGTCTTAATGGTTAACTAACGGAATAGACTTTATTATTAACGGAATATTTTTCTTTAAAGCAGGGCTACCAATGGGAAAGTTTTTTTGAAATTTACACCACTGAGAATTTCTAATACTTAAGGGCCACCATTGGGAATTTCCCTTATTAATATTACTTATTTATAACTATCATTTAAAAATATCCAAAATACTATTATTATTATTCATTATTATTACTTATCATTATAATTTTTATTTCATATTCATATTATTATTGTTTAAATATTATTTATATATTTATTTAATTCAATACAATTCAATTTAATTCAATTCAATTCAATTCAGTTCAGTTCAGTTCAGTTCAGCTCAGCTCCAATCAGTTCAGTTTAGGTCAGTTCAGTTCAGTTCAGCTGAATTATGCCGAAAAGAACATGCCCTATCTTCGGGGCATGGCCCCTATTCAAAGATCAAAGTTTTGGGATTTTAGACTAAAATGAATCACCCTTCAAATCTTTTGATTTTTCATGTTTATTATATTAGCTCAATTTGGTTTATATCGTATTATTATCGAGTATTTATCAAGTTTGAGATTAATGTCATCATTTTATGTAGAAGTTTTATTCGAATTGAATCTATGTCGATTAAAGTCAGGTTTGATTTCGATTTGGTTTCGGCTAAAAATCGGTTTGAAGTTAATTTCATTCAAGTTATTTTAGTTTTGTCATATTCGAGTCGTACATTGTTGTTAGTTTAATTTTCATCACTCCAACATAAGGGTTAAAGTCCAAAAACTTTTATATAATAGTCTTTTTTATTAATTTTAAGCTTCTTATCAATATAAGCAGAAACAGAATGTTGTATCATATGGCAATTTGTATTTCGTAAAAAGGCCTTAAAAATTTTTTTTCACTCGGGAGTTTCTCGGGGTGCCAACGAGATGATTTGTCGCGAGTGGAAACTATACCTAATTTTTGTCTCTCATTTTTTTATAATCGTAAAAACTTTCATGCTCCTGTGATAAGGATGTTAGAGACATGCCTTATAAGTTATTCTCAACTGATAATCTATAACCTTTGTAGAGTTGCAAAACCACATCGCTCATAATTAATTGAAATATATGGTTGAATGATTTAATTACCATTCGCCTTCTCATACTTCAACTCATGACATTATAAATTAGCCTGCAAAAATATTGATGCATAAATTCATAAAAATGGACCCAACTATGTCCGACCTTCTCAAAATAGGTCAATCTTTGAAAAATCTAAATTTAGGCTAGACTATGAGTTGAGTTGGATAAAAATAGACTAACATGACCGATTTGGCTCATTTTTATCCAGCCAAAACCATAGTTTAACCTATTTTTATCCAACTCAACGCATATTTTGGCATAAATTCAAAATTTTCAAAGATTAACCTATTTTGAGAAGGTTGGTCATAGTTAAGTCCGTTTTTGTGAATTTTTCCTAACTTTTATTGATAAACAAAAAAACCATGCACATATATCTTAAAACTATAATGTTCAAAAAATTTAAAATCTTGATTGATATCATATATTAGGGGTTCATAGGATGAAATTCAATATATAGTTAGTCCAAAGCAGCCGTAGGCCCGTAGCTAAGATCAAAGCAGAGCAGAATTAGTTTTGGAAGGACTTGTATCTGGACAAGATATTGTGTCACTTTTTTATAAAAAAAGTTGGACTTGTAAAAGATTTAAGGGCCTGTTTAGTTACTGAGAACAACTGAACTGAACTGAACTGAATTGAACTAGACTGAACTGAACTGAACTGATTGGAGTTGAACTGAACTGAATTGAATTGAACTGAACTGAACTGATTGGCGCTGAACTGAACTGAACTGAATTGAATTGAATTGAATTTAATAAATATATAAATAATATTTAAGCAATAATAATATGAATATTAAATAATAATTATGATGATAGGTAATAATAATGAATAATTATTAATGAATACTAATAATTGTATTTTGGATAATTTTAAATGATAATTATAAATAAATAATATTAATAATCATAAATTAATAATCATAATGATTAATGATTATAATGATAATTAATAACAATTATTTTATAGTCTTTGTATTAATATATTAATACCTGATGATGATTATATAATAACAATAATATCTAAGAATTAAATAGATTTAATGATATATAAATATTTAGTAATAAATAATGATTGGGTCGGACCTTGTAAAATTACATCATAAATCATTTTGACGTGATTTGATTGGATTATGGGCTGAAAACGCTGGTTTATTTGTACTTTTAACTTAAACCATGTTCCTAGCTAATGATAATAGTAATAATAATGAATAAAGCTATAATAAACAAAATAATATACAGATAATAATAATACTTAATAATAATGATATAAAAATAACTAATAATAATAATAATAATAATAGAATAATAATAAGAGCAATTAGTAAAATAAATTAGACCAACATAATAATATTTAACGAAATGGTTATAAAAGAACTGAACTGAACTGAACTGATTGGAACTGAACTGAATTGAACTGAACTGAAATTAAGCTGAAGTGAACACGCCCTAAGTTGGATCAAGGTCTGTTCTCTTTAGCTTATTTTCAGTTCAGTTTAGTTCATATCAGCTCTAATCAGTTCAGTTCAGCTCCATTTATTATTTAACCATTTTGTTAAATATTAATATTATTGTTGGTCTAATTTATTTTAATAATTGATCTTATTATTATTATTATTATTATTATTATTATTATTTTTATTACATCTATATACTACTACCTCTTTTTTTAAATATGTATGTTTGTTTTTGCGCGCGGACCAATGAATAAGAGAGAATGTTAGTAAAAGTAAGGAAAAAGTCAAAAAGGTAGAGAGAAGGAAAGAAAAGTAGAAGAGAAGTGTAATAATTAGGTGGACCAACCTTCCATTTACGGGAAAGGGTAAAAATGTACCAATCAAAAAAAAACACCCCAAAATGGAAAAATGTGCATATTAAAAAAAACCGGAGAGAGTATTTTGCTTATTATATCTTTACTCATTATTATTACGTATTATTGTTAGGTGGAGCATGGTTTAGATTAGTGCGGTTTGCGATTTAACCGTATTTTATCTTGATACGAGTATTCTAATTTGCAATTGTTGTTTTTATCGTACTGCCTAGAAATTCACTATTACATAATACAAATAAAGTACAAAAAGCTAGAAGATATATACTCCATCCGTTCCAAAATGTTATACCCATTTGGAATATGGGGGAAAATTAAGGCAAATAGAATCATAGGAGAATCTTATATATATATTAATAATTTTCATGTACTTTTTTTGTCCTTATTAGGAAAAGTAAGAGAGAGAGATTCAAATGTGGGGACCATTAAAATACAAATGAGTAAAAGGTAGGTAAATGTTAAGATATTGAATGGTAAAATGGGGTGAAAAAATGTATATAAATAGAAAAGATTTTATATGGGTATATATTTTTGAAACGGCCTAAAACGAAAAATGGGTATAACATTTTGGAACGGAGGGAGTAGAAAATTACAAAGTTGCTAATAATATTACTACTTAAGTTACAAAATCATTGTCACGTTGAATACTAAAGATACTTAGGCAGTTTGTCGTGCGATTTGGTTTATAAATATTATAGATTAACCCAAAACCACAAATCGTGGTTTAGTCAAAAGCACAAACCAATCCACGTTTTTTAGCTTATAAACCAATCAAATGGCGTCAAAACGGTTTACATAGCAATTTTGTGCAGACCAACCCAATTATTATATTATTATTATTACTAATTATTATTATATTATTAATTCTAATTATTATAGTAGTAATATTAGTTTACTTCTTAGACATTATTGTTATTATATAATCATCATCAAGTACCAATATATTAATATAAATAATAGTAATTACTTTTTATTAATTATTATTATCATTAATTATTAATTTATCATTATTAATATTATTTATTTATTTATTACTACCATTTAATAATAAATTATTATCATTATCCATCACTTATTGCTATAATTATTAATTATTAATTATTATTACGCTTCGAACTTGCGACCTCGTGTATGTAAGATAGATACTCTAACCTTTGCTCTACTTACTACACTATTGTTGTTTCTTTTATTAATACTAATAAATATACTATGTGTTTCAATGAAAAATAATATTTTAATTGCATTTATGAACAAAACTATTAATTTATAAATTTTTACTAACGTCTTTCTACATCGAATTTTAGTTGCCAAAGTACTAAAGAATAATACAGATAGTACACCAGAGCATCGCCTGAATCTACATATTAGTTTATTATTAAAAAATAAAAAAAAACTTATGGCAAACTACTTTCTTAAATTGTGTGCATTGAAAAAATGAAATATTTATCATGGGACGAGGGAGTAGTTAGTTGTTAGTTAATTCGGCTTAAAAAAATAAAAAAGACTAGGACTAAGTAAATTGGTTTGCTGTCCTCCCACAACCTTTACAAGTAAGGCACTCGACCGCGATTCAGGAAGCACACAGTCAAACACAAAGAAGAAAAACGAAGTCATCAGTTTCCATTTCCATTTCCATTTCCATTTCCATAGATCCCAAAAACAACAAACCAACCTTCCTTCCTAATCTCAATTCTCACCTTCACTTGGTTATCAATGGCGTTGCAATGGGTGATACTGACATACATAGTTGCAGCTGAGGCCGCCATTTTCTTACTAATTTCTCTTCCATCACCAAAGCTTCTCAAGACTCGTTTAGTTTCCCTTATCTCTCTCCTCCTTCAACCTTTAATGTTCGTCGTCCCTTTCGCCGCCTTTCAGCTTCTCGGTATCCACTCATTTCTCTCTCACCTCTTTCCTTTTCTTTTCCTTTTTTAATAATTACATGTTCGTTTCTTCAATTTTTTAGATATTTATTGGAAGAATGAGCACCGATTGATGTGTACTTCTGAGATCTGTACTGCTACTGAGAGAGATCGCTATGAGAAATCGGTAATTTCTTCCATTTTTGTGTTGTTGTTGATCATTTAGGGTTTCTTTATCGTAATTGTGTAATTTGATGTCTAATTTGATCGTTTAGCATTGTGATTGTGATTTTTCACTGTTAGTAGTTTGATTGCTTCCATGTTAGGATTAATGGAGTTTTTTTGATTGTCATGTTTTCCTTTGGTGAATTATTTGCTGTATTGTTATTGTTGTTATCGAGTGTCTAATGATCGAGATTTGTCGTGGTTGATATGAGGGATACTGCAATGTGGAAAGGCTTTCAATATTGTGGATTTTCTTTGGTTGTTAGAACTGGTATAGTGATATGTTTGTTACTCCTTTTGATAGCTTCCTTTTACATGCCTAGTTTTTTCCCCCTATAAGTTTAAGAGTGGTGATTTTGTTGTGAGCTTTATTGAACTGAGAGGATCTGGTCCACTTTTACGATGACAAGATTATTTGGTGCTTTTGTTATTTGGTTTTGAAGCTATTCGCTGTTTGCTAAGGTGCTTCTCTAGTCGTTTGAATGTTAAGAATTGAGAATGATAGGAATGATATGTTGGTTGAATGACCATATTACTTTGTAATGAATACATCTAAATGATAAGTGTATCTTTTATTGATAGATAAGGCATGAAGTTCTTTCTCGTTGTATCAAAATAAACTAAAGGTTTAGTCTTTATGCTAGTTCTAGTTGTAGCTTGTAAATCCTTTTGTTTAAGGAGATGGAAACTTGGGAAGGAAGGTTTGTTAGTGCAACATTGCAATATTTTCATAATATTGGTCTTGTCCATCCTAATATTTTTATCGCTTTTGAATAATGCATTTGTTTAAGCTTGATGTCGACACAGTGTTCATACTGAAGGTTTTATCCAGATTTTCCTCTCACTAATGCTAAGTTAATTTGGATAAATTGTCGGTTACAACCCCACATGATAGCCTTTTTTTTACTTCCTTTGTTTCAAATTAAATGTTACACTTGGTTTGGGTATGCTTATTAAGAAAGAGAATAGAGGTAGAAATAGAAGGAAACCTTTGCTTTTTATACGAGAGAGATATTTTGAGCACCTACGGATTGGAAAAGGTATGAAACATTCATCTTGAAATATCTTGAAATGGATTTTCTTAATATTTTAATATGAAACTAGGGGATCATATTGTATTTGTAGTATGAACTCAATAATTAGTTCGGGGCAACCTAGGAAGTCCTGAACTCTAGGTCAAAGGTCAATGTTACACCTTGGTGTACATATTTATGTGCACACCCAAAAAATCTTAGCTAAATGAGTATGAGCTAGCCAAATGAGTATCCGTTATCTAAATGAGTACGAGTTACCTAAATGAGTACGAATTAGCCAAATGAGTATGAATTATCTAAATGAGTACGAGTTACCTAAAGGTACGTATGACTTATCTAAATGAGTACGAGTTACCTAAATGTGTACGAATTAGCCAAATGAGTACGAGTTACCTAAATGAATACGAGCTAGCCAAATGAGTATAAGTTAGCTAAATGAGTAGGAGCTAGCCAAATGAATATAAGTTACCTAAATGAGTACGAGCTAGCCAATTGAATATAAGTTAGCTAAATGAGTATGAGTTAGACAAATGAGTACGAATTAGCCGAGTATGAGTTATCTAACTGTGTACAAGTTACCTAAATGAGTACGTATTAGCCAAATGAGTATGAGTTATCTAAATGTTACCTAAATGAGTACGAATTAGCCAAATGAGTACGAGTTACATAAATGAGTACGAGCTAGCCAAATGAGTACGAGCTAGCCAAATGAATATAAGTTACATAAATGAGTATGAGTCTCTCCTTATTGTGTACTACTCCCCTCCGTCCTATAACATTGTGTTTGTTTCTCATTTTGTACGGGAATTAAGGAAACTATCATTTGCTTAAATATTCATAGTACTTGCATTGAAAAGATAAGTGTTTGCATTATAAAATACAAATATTACATGTACCTACATTTTTCCACGTAAACTTGTAGACAAATATTAAATGCATACCATGTGGCTACAACTTTCCATGTAAAATAAGTACAAAAGAAGAATAAAGTAGCATTTCAAAAATAGAAACAAGAAGAACATATTGGGACACCTAAAATGGAAGACAAACACTATATTATGGGACGGAGGGAATATAATTATACAAAATTGCCATGGGGAGTACCTAGACTGAAGTACTATATAATTTGCCTTGTTTTAGAGGTAGACTTTGTATTAGGACATTGCAAATAGGAATATACTTTAAAGACGCAACTTCGTGTAAGTGATACGTTTTAGGAAAACCTAATGCAAAAAATAGATTATAGCCAAACATGGGCTGAAAAAGGTAAGTTTATGTTGAATTATCTCAGAATGGCTAGTGTAACACTTAATATGAAACGAAGGGATGATATTGTTATTGCGATGCGAACTCATTTATTAGTTTGGGGCAAACTAGGAAGTCTTGAAGTCTTTTAGCAACATTAGAGGTCATTGTGTTTTAGGACATCTTAAATAGAAAGATACTTTAAAGACCTGACTTTGTATAATATAAAAAATAGGCTATAGCAAATGATAAATTATTTTAAAAGATGATTTCTGTAAGTTTTTTATATTTTACAAGTAGATGCCTATTGTGGTGAAATGAGCAATATTTATCAAATGGCTAGATATCTCATTATTGCTGTTGTGTAGTGTGCTTTTTTTGTTGTTTTGGCTGATGTACTCATGGATGCTTACCTTGACTTCATTAAGATCAGTCTGTTCTTTACAGACTATGAAAATTTCGTTTAATTACGCTTTTCAGGTGTAGTTTTGCGAGTGGAAGAAAAATCAGAACCACTTGGTCCTAATTCGTTGAGAGCTTTCTGTTTGTAAAATTGTAACCGACTGAATGAATTCTATATGTTGTGCTTGATGGTGAAGATCCTTTTAGCCAATTTTAGCCAGTAGTTAACGCTTGGTTATAAGCATATTGGCACATGGTGATTGGTCAATTCACAGTGTAGCTGTGATCGATGATTCAACCATACTTCTTAGTACGCCCTTCTGGGTTTGCTTTGCTTCCTTTTTGAGACTGATGTTATATGCTTGAGAATGAGAGTTTTTTGAGATCTATTAACGCTTATGACCACTTCAAGGAGGAAGAATCTTCTCTTATCTTATCTTTTCCCCTGTATTCAATATTTATTTACACAGCAATGCTTACTGATTTAACTTTTTATGTTGCTTCCTTTAGCTTGCATTTAGGTGAAGGTTCTTTGTGCTTTTTTTGTTTTTTAAAAATTGCAATGTGATTGCTGTTTGTATCTACGTGTGCATTTTTTTTTTTAACAAACGACTTGGTTTTTTCCTCTGTCATGCTTTGAGAATAGACATATGCTCATATTCTGGCCTTTTGCGGGCTGCTTCTATTTTCAGTTGTCATGGTATGTTCTGCAGCAAAACCAGCTTATTTGCTGTACATTTCTTTGTCATTCTAATTCTTTTTGCTGTAGCTTGGTACCCTTATATTTTCCCTTCCCCTCTGAAAAAGGTAGGCAGGAACAGATGATCAACTCAGTTGAAGAGTCATTGAACTATTGTGGAGTAGAGACTAGGGTGTGTAGATGCTGAATGCACCTATTGTTGGCATATCCTTGCAGAGATTTCTCATTTACTACTTTTACTTTTTTTGGCTTAGGATCTTCATTGGACAAGTTACAACAATGAATGATTGAGAATCTAGTAGGAGGAAATAATTGTTCTTGAATTCAGATAAATTGTGAATAATCTTCAATTTTAATCTTCAACTTTGGAAGTATTTTTTTTAAAATGATTGTTCAGGAGCCCTTATCCGTTTCGCATATCTATCTAATATTCGCTTTAGGGGGGAGGGGGGTTTACATTTCTTGTATTGCTGCTCGTTTGACAGCGTTTTGGTTCATAGTGCAGTATACGAGTGTTTGATGCCTAGTTAATAGCTGGTGCCCTTCTCTGAGCTTTTCCTTTTTTTTTATAATTTTTAAACATCCCTCTTAGTGCTCGTTCTTTCTTCTATCTCTATCTTAAATTCATCTTCTCTCTCTGAACCTACTTGTTATTCTCTCTCCTCCATCTCTACCAAATTAGTCTTGGAGCCCGCAACACATCACTGCAAATTTGCAATGGTAAACTTATAGCCAATGGCCTAATGCCAAGCTTATATTTCCTTTTACTTTTTAGTGTGTAAGGAACAAGTTGCTGGCTCTCTTTTCATCTACAGGTTTGGGAGGAGAGGGAACCTCTAGATCTTCATTTTAGCACCAAAAATATAAAGGGGGCTCATAAATTAGTTGGTACCTCCTCAGTCCATTTACTCATGACACTATATTAGCCAGCAACAATCACTTGATATACCTTACCTACCTAAACTGATTACCGACAACGCAAAGAAAAGAGGGGGTAAGTACATCAAAATACTAGGATCATAGAAAATTAGAGACGGCCCTCTTTGATGTGCAGCCAATTTGCTCAATGAGTACATACCTTCATATCTTAATCTAATAGGCAAAGACTTTTAATCGGAAAAAGACTAAAGAAGAATAGAATCAACTATCATTTCAAAAGATGACTTTGTATGAATTTTAAAGATGAGCAATCTACCAGATCAAGGTGTAATATAGATCTCAAGAGCTCTTAGTAATCAAGCACAACAGCTATGATCTCTGGCGTAACATTGGCATTTATGTTGGGAGCCGTGAACCTCACTTGTGTTGAACATAAGTTTGTGATTCCCGGGAGAAAAGAGAGAGCGGAGTTGGAAAGGGGAAATATTATACTTAGGATGTGTTCTCTTCTCCTTAAATAATAAGTTTCAGGTCTCGTAAGTTAAGGTAGCTTCCAATAAATTCCGATAAGTTCCAATAAATTCTAACACCTTGTATAATAACCTTTAATAATTTCCAATAAGTTCCAATAAGTGCAGATAGTTCCAATGAGTTCACATCAGATAAGTTTAAGAAAATAAGATGAAAAGAACGCACCTATTATAACTAGTCCCATATTCACGCGATGCGTGCGAAATCAGTTGAAATTTTAATTAGTGAAGCGGTTAATCATCTAATAAGTGAATCATTTAGGATATTCTTTTCCTTTTCTTTCCTTTTTCATTTTTGGTGTCCCCCTCCTCTTCCCTTATAGAATAGAGATTTATGAGTTATTGATGAGTGCCATGGAACGTGGTGCCAGCTTGGTCCATAAGTCTGTCTTGAATAATATCTTTATCTCTGTTTTTCTACTCATTCAAGCATTAGTTGCATGTCTTAGCATATGTAGTGCACATCTAGTTTGGGTTTATTCACATGCCATCCGTAGTTAGGCCTATTTTATCCTATATGAATTTAACACGCACAACTATTTCTCGTGGCAGATCTACAAAGCTCAGAGGAATGTGATTCTTTGTGCTATGTCGTGTCTTCTCTATTGGTATGTGTGCAGTCGCTGAAATAACTATTTTGTAGGCATATGTTGCAGTTATTTGCAGCTTGATTAAGAATGTTGAATGTATTCTAGGTGCATCTATCGTGCGTGCAAGTATTACAAGGACATTCAAAAAATGGAGGAAGTTGAAAAGAGGTACAAGAAGCTGTAAATTTCTGAAAAATTTACTAAATCTTTTATGACAGTATGAAGATTAGAAGCTACTAAGACAATTTTGATGTCGTGATACACGCTTCAGCTGCACGAGGCCCTTCTTATTGTCCTTTATTTTGGTGTACTGTTTATAGTGTCATTTGTGGTATGAGAACAACCTATGTGAACTCTAATATATTCAGTTTAGTACCAATATCTATTACTGCTAGCCTGGTTGTCGGTTTCCACTATGAAGTTTCAAACTAGCAGTTCTATTTTCACTGGTTTATATATTAAACTTGATGCTAATATTATTAATCAAAGAAGATATTTTAAAACCTATTGCATACATCTCACCCCTATGAGGAAATTAATGGGTTTGTAAAGCTTCCCGACCCTAACAATCCGTTGATTTGGGGGAAAAGGTAGAGAAGAGAAAGGCAGCCTATATTTTTCTTTACTTAGATACATCTTGAGCCTTGGGGAAAGGCATCTCATTCTTCACTCCCCTTCGTTTTTTTCCTCTTTCCTTCTCTTCCTTTCCCTCCATCATAATCCATAACTATCCAAATTAAGTGTAAATGGAAATTACAGACGGGAAAGCTACAAGGTATCCTTTCTGTCCCCTCACAGATCCAGAGAATGTGTTGCAGTAGTAGAAAAGGTAGGGGGGATTCTATACTTATGAAGGTACACACTTGAAGGGTTCAGCGAGGAAGCTCACTTGGTTAGTTTAGATAGTTGTGCACTACAAGTTAAACACAGAGGAGAGTTTCATAGGTAGGGTAAAGGGTAACAACATGGGAACAGATTTTATATGGTTCATACACAATGATTGTCGAGAAGGAAACAGTGGCAATATCGGCTTTTTTTTACAACTTCTTTCATACCCCTAGGTGTATTATGAGCGCGGTATATCTAAGCCTATTTTATCCTAATTGCATATTTGAACGACTTTAAATGAGCAACACACGCGGACTTGGATACCACTGTGTTGGAGAAATTCCGGACAGTCCTACTAGGGTGGAACTGTAGATGTCGATATGTCTCCAATATATTTGTAAAAAAATTGGTTGATGTTGCCATGTTGGTGGCAATGACCTAGTAAATACAAGCTGTGTGTATTGGCAGATCTAGGATTATAGAAAAGGTATATGATATAGAAATAAATGAAATTTTAAATATAAAAAGATTGATGGAAACATATGATACTCCATAAGCAATGCAAAAATTCAATATTTGTTTGTGCTGAAAGAGTAAAAAAGCAGATATCGTATAAAACTGCTTTTTAACCATAGTAGAAAAAATAGGACAAGTGTGGAAAATGTCTCTATACATTGCCAACAAAACGCATACACGAAGGACGCAAGCCCTTAATGTCACTGAAAAGGAAGAGAAATATAGTGCCAACCATTGAGCTACAAGTTTTCGAAGCATGCTTTGGTCACTTAGGCTCTGTCTCTTTGGATGGGAAATCGTTCTTTTTTTTGAAAAATGAATTTTCTCCTCTTTTTTTTTCATTTTCCTTTGTTTGTTTTGGTAAGGGGTAGAAAATAATTTTCTTAAAGGTGGGAAAATGCTATTAGAAGAGGAAAACCAATTTACTTTTGCAAAGAAGGTATGCCACATTTTTCTCTTCATTCTTCTCTTTATTATCTCATCTCATCTTTCCTTCTCTCCCTAAGGTTTCCTCTAATCAAACAAACAAAGGAAACTTTTTTAACAATCATGTCTTCTATTAAATACTATTTTCCTTTTTTTCCATCAATTTTCCATTCAAACAAATGGAGTCTTAAAATCACTTCTTAGATTTTTTTTAAAATTTTTATAAAAGTGGGGTAGGCACTTGTCTACCGTTTGCACTACATAAGGTATGTCCGTCTGTCCATGCCTATATTTAACATCAGTTTTAAAACTGACTCATTTGAGTCATTTCGTAGAATTTAACCTTTTCGTATCCTTTCTTATGAACCTTAGCAGCTAGGGCCTAGGGACATTACCTAAAGCATCCGCAAATTTGAAATTACACAAACCTAGGAAGAGGAAGCCCCATATATTCATGAAAAAAAAGGAAATTCTACGTGATATCTCTCAACTCTCTAAAATTCTACTTGGTAGCCAATATTTTTTCCTTCTATTTGGTAACCATCTACTTTATATTTTGTACATTCTATAACCTTATTGCATTAAAACAATATTTTTAATTAAAAATAATTTTTTAAATAACAAACTAATTTTTTAATCATAAAAATTGATTTTAAAATGAAAAAATTAACAAAAACTTCAACCTTCCTTCCACCAAGTCGCCACCAGACCTTCCCTTTGCCCAGCCCCTCCCCCACCCATCCTAGCCCATGGCCTCCCTCACCCGACAAACACCATCGCCCCCACTCTGACAGAACAACCCGGAGCCGCCCCTAGCAGCTTTCATTGATCCTCGTGCTGCTCTATCTCCTCCCCCTCCCCGTGCTGTTGCCCTCCGACGACTGCCATGCCGCCCATTCGCCGACGACGGTCACGCGTAGCTAGACGAGCGCCGCTGTCACTATGCGTGGCCTAAAGGCTGAAAAGTACCCCCCCATCCCCTTTTTCCTCTCGCCTGAAAAGCACCGCCCCCTCCCCTGTTTTCTCTCGCTTGAAGCATCCCTCGCTCACTATGCAGGATTCGGAGATGGCTGATGGTTATGTAGAGGTGAGCGGTGGCCATGGGCTAGGGGTGGGGTGGGGGTGGTGGAGATGGTGGCCAACTTGGTGGGGGGAGGGTTACAGATTTAGTTTTTTTCATTTCTCCTTTATTTTTTGTAATTAAAATCGGTTTCTAATTAAAAAATCAATTTCTAATTTAAAAAATCAATTTTGATTAAAAAACTATATTTAATCATTAAGGTTATAGAAAATACAAAATATGAAGTAGAGGGTTACTAAATCAAAGGAATATTGGCTACCAAATAGAATTTTAGAGAGTTAAGGGTTACCATATAGAATTGGAAAAATTGATAAGAATAATCCGACCTTTGGCCGGTCTTCCATCAATGGTACCACCTTCAATTAATCCAGGTATAATCCGACCTTTGACACCCATATTCTCTCAATGGTATGGAATGATGGCAACCTGTTTGACCAGCGAAAATGACCGTTGACTTTTTAAAATTTTTTATTAAAAAAAGCAAACCTCCCTCCCAGCCCACCCCCACCCCCATTCCCTCCCCCTGCCCCCTACTGCCACCCCACCCCACCCCACCCCAACCCCCATTTCCTCCCCCTGCCCCCACCCCTTCCCTTCCCCCTACCACCCTCCTCTTCACGGCGGCCGGCGATGATTCACGGCAACCTCGCCAACAACCACGAAAATCTCGCGAGGGGAGGGGGTTACATTGACGTTTTTGGCAGGGGGAGGGAGAGGTGGCTGCGGGGGATGGGGAGGGTGGCAGGGGAAGGATTAGGTGGCTGCGAGGGAGGGGGAGGTGGCTGCGGGGGAGGGGGAGGTCGCTGCGGGGGAGGAGGAGGGTGCTGCGAGGGAGGAGGAGGGTGCTGCGAGGGAGGGGGAGGTGGTTGCGGGGAAGGAAACGGTGGCTGCGGGGGAGGAAACGGTGGCTGCGGGGGAGGGGAAGGTGGCTGCGGGGGAAGGGAGGTCGCTGCGGGGGAGAGGGAGGTGGCTGCGGGGGAAGGGGGAGGTCATTGCGGGGGAGGGGGAGGGGGAAGGGGGGGTCGCTGTAGGGGAAGGGGAGGTGGCTGCAGGGTGGCAGGGGAGGGGAGTGTGGGTGCAGGGGAGAGGGAGGGTGGCAGGTGAAGAGGGAGGGGGGGGGTGGTTTCTTCTAATTTTATTTTTTTATTAAATGTAATTTAAAACTTTAATTAAGAATTTAGGTTTAAATTATAGTTAATTAGCTATTAATCACGTAATTAAAAGACTTTACCTGTAATTGTAGGTCACCAACAGGTGAGGGACCATTGAGAGAATATGGGTGTCAAAGGTCGGATTATACCTGGATTAATTGAAGGTGGTACCATTGATGGAAGACCGGCCAAAGGTCGGATTATTCTTATCAATTTTTCCTATAGAATTTCCCAAAAAAATTACACTTATGTAACTAAATGGGCAACACTATTTCTTTAAACGAACATTGAAATTAAAAGAACATTTAGTTCAATGTATTTAATTCAACTCAACCAAATTTTTTTCAAATTTTAGAATAATAATTAGAAAAATTTATGAAAAACCACTATAAACTTTACACTTTTGAAAAAAAAGCCATCAAATACTATACTTTTTGAATTTAATTACTATAACTTTGCAAAATTTGTGAAGCACCACCTTTTAACGGGGAAAATTTGTAGAAAAACCACAACAAACTTTACAATTTTTGAAAAAAACCAACAATTTTTTTTAATTTAACTACTATAATTTTGTGAAGAACCACCTTTTGACGGAATCCGTAACCCTTAAGTTTGTTAGGAGGGTTTCCAAAGGGTTTATCAAACGCAAAACTTAATATTTTTTGTCAGGAGGTGACGCTTCAAATTTTGCAAAGTTATACTCCCTCCGTTTTCTTTTGTTCTTCCTATTTGGAATCTATTTGAGAGAGGAAAAAAGTCAAAGTATGAAGAACAAAAGGAAACGGAGGGAGTAGTATTTAAATTTAAAAAAAATTATTGGTGGTTATTTTCGAAAATTATAAACTTTGTCGTAATTTTTTACAAATTTTCCATAAATAAATCAAAAATTATTTGTAAATTTTAATAATGAGGTCCGCAAAGGTACTTCAATTTTTGAAAAATAGCAGCACATTTATATTTTACAACATTTTGGAACTCTAGCCTATTCAAATAGCCATGAAAATAATAATAAAACAAGACAATATGAGTGTTTTTCGAAGTACTTCAAAATGTTCAATTGTGTGATATATAAATAAAATTACAATTACTCAGCACTAAGCAAAAATAACTTAGCACTATAATAAGATTAATAACTATAGTAAGTGTAATTTTCATGTAGGTAGTTGAATGTTGAGTATCATTAATCATTAACCTATATAAAAAAGAAAAAAAAAGTTCAAAGTAAATCAATTTTTGTAGTAAATTTTCATTTTTCATTTTACCCTTTGACTCACTTTGACGTTTTCTTTTGTAGTTAGGTTATTGTATTTCAATTATTTCTATATATGTTTGCCTTGATTATCCTTTATTTTAATGTGCACTTAGTGTGTAATTAGATTAGAATTACATGTTTAATTAACTTATTGATACACAATATAGTATTAGATTAAAAGGAAAATCGAAATCATTAACAAAACTATTGATTAATAATGTGATAGGAATATATTTAGGTAAGAGTTTAATATGTTATGTGATTTGTGTTCATAGGAGATTATGGATTATTAGTATAATCTACGATAATTTTCGGCTATGTAGAGAGAGACTTACGTATAAGCTCAAACTATTTAATTAAACCGCCATTATGGATATTTTAAACACTTTCCCTAAAAATAACACTAAATTTCTATTTGTTGTCTGAAAGTTCCATGTGGTTATCTGTAAAAAAAAAATCGACAAAGTAAAAAATTGGGCTTCACTTGAGTTTCCTCACATATTTTGTTTGGATAGTGGGAAGAATCATATATAGTCAACATTAACCAATGCAAGTTTTCTAAAGTATTGAGCCACAAAGATTAATCAGTAAAAAAATATTTTTATAAAATAGTAATTGAAAAAAAAAATCATGTTTCAAGGGTCAGCAAGTAATAATTCGGCCGTTCACTAATAGTTCCAACCAAGTGGTTCTACTACATTTTTAGGAGTATCACAACTAGGAAATCAGATGTTTAATAAACAAGTTTATTATGGTTACTAAATAATGCAAAAAGTACTAATCTATTATAGAACGTGCAACACACATAGTAACGTAAAAGTACATTGCGGTGATGGACATTGTTATGTCAAAAGAAGAATTTTTTTTTGTTAGAAACAACCTTATAATATCACTTTTTGTAAACAACAATCTTACATATTTTTTTGACAAGAAACAACTTTATATAAAAATAACTTTGTTAGATGAAACATTAAGTGATTTTTCGGCCATTAACTAATGAACTCCAGCTTTGACTTGCATGTGTAAGGCACGTGACTTAATAAAAAAAACCTTCTTTACTTTTTCCCGTATTTTTCGGCCATTAACTAATAAACTCTGGCTTTGACTTGCATGTGTAAGGCACGTGACTTACTAAAAAAGAACCCTTTTTTACCTTTTTCCCCAATTCAATTGACTGATAAACAAATTTCACCCTCAAAAGAAGAGAGAAAGATGATAGTTTGACGGCTAGGGTTGAGTTGGGAGAAAAGTAGGGGGCACATGCCTTGCACATGCAAGTCAATGCCGGAATTTATTAGTCAACGGTCGAAAAATCACTTAAAGTTTCATCTAACAAAGATTTTAATATATAAGGTTGTTTTTCGCCAAAAAATATATAAATATATAAGGTTGGTTTTGACAAAAACTGATATTTATAAGGTTGTTTCTGACAAAAAATCCTTCAAAAAAAATTGTTATTTAGTCTGAGAATTATATGTACATTTCACGTTATTAATTGAACATTGTGTTTACGCGAAAGAGCATATATTGCAGTTTTGGCTACTATAATTTAATTTTGTTTTGTTTCTTTTTGGTGGAAGAAAGGCCCAAGAAAATAACAGCTAAGAAACGAAAAAGAAACTAAAAACGAAAGAAAACTGAAACTAACAAAAACAGGCCGCTACTCTGCCCAAAAAAAAACTACTCTCCCATGTTTCTAGAAACCATTCTAGGCCATGCAATTCCTCTCAACTCCTCCAACAAAATAGCACAAAGATCCTTAGGAATTGCCCGTAGGATAAACAATTTTTTGATCAAGAGTCACTCCAAAGTTGGCCGGCTAATCCACCGCTCTATTAGCCTTATGATAACAATTATTTAGGAATGTGTATAGATGTTAGTTATTAAACATTTTGTTTACTATAAAAGAAAACGTGTTTCCGTACATGTTACTATGTGATGTTAAGTTATTTTGTTGGTGAGTTCAATTATAAATTTAGATTTCATATTACCAATCGACCATTTCAAAAAATTTAAAATAAACTTGTGTTTTATTATCGTATTCATGACAAATTGAATAATTTTAGGGGTTTAAAAAGACGTAAAATATGACTATGAAGCTTATTTTTGAAAATTAAACCACTTTTGGTATCCATTATTAAAATTTACGAATATTTACTTTTTGGTTTTAAATGAATGTTCTTTCGCACATTAGTGTATATAGTATAATGCACGTGTATTTTGTTCTTTCTCCGCTTTGCTTTAACCTGTACGGTTGTACTGCTGTATACATGATGCTCGCTTCATTGTACAGATCGACCCTTTGGAAACCGTATATACTTTCATTTATGGCATTCTTAAGTGAAGCTTGAAATAATAAGCACAAAACCAGACAACTAGTATATGGTAATGCTTGTACTTATTGAATTAAGCAGTCCTGAAAATAGTTACTGTGCATGACAATATACTGTAGTTCTTTCCCAACTTTTCATCTTCCATTGATGATCCCTTTCTTTCTGTACATCATTTTGTTTAAAAAGCATATACAAATTAGGGTCACATCACAACCAGCAACAGAACTTTGGTAATCAAGTTTGCAAGTTCAATCAAAGCACTTCCCAACTGCACAAGGATAAATATAATCAATCAATCCCAGCAATTAATTTCTTTTATGCTATTAATTAACAGTACATACATATTTTCATAGTAAAGCTGCAATAAAATGTTGTTTCAACATATTCTCGAGTCAGTTAGACAATTAACAAGGGTAAATATTCCTTAAAAATAAGCTTGAGTCAAGGGTAGTTGTACTAATTAAGCCTATTAAGGGCATCATCAGCATTTCAACCCATGTGAATTGGGTAACTGTTAGGCCATTAGCTAGACTCACAAAGAAGCCCGATAATAAGGGTCAAATTGTAGGTCTATAATTTCTTTATCCTTCTTTTTATTCATTTCCGACTTATTTTACTCATTCAGGTCTGAGTTGTGGATCCTTTTGCATGTATCTGGAATAGAAACAAGGACAAATTGACAACAATAATCACAACTAATGGATCAATCTTCTAAACAAAATCTTGCATGTATCTTAAATATCCACACTGACACACCACTATTTCCCTCACTCAAATCACAGCATCACAGGAGAGGAGCAACATTTACTTAGTTATGCTTATGCCTGTCTTATTTTCATCAAATTAATATATGATTATTTTGAACATCATACAAAAGGACTAATCTTCTTTTGGATTTGTTTGGGGGATATTTTTTTAGGGTGAAATAGCTATATGAAATTTTCTACCAATTAAGTTCTTTGGAAAGCATATCATTTATGGATAAACATGTAAAATTTGTTTCTTGTTCTTTTCACAATTTTAACACGCCCTCCCACCTGCCCCCTCTTTAGATCTTTCCCAACATGCTTAACATGAAAATAGGAGTTCTAAATTCGTTAGACAAGTTGAAGTAAATATGGTCATGTGCAAAAGTGTTTTTCTTTCCCACAAGAACGAATCTCACAATTTACACAGCATTGTAGCATAAGAACGCTTACTTTGGTAATCATTAGTTGGAAACCATGCTTTCAGTTTCCTGCACAAACCCATCTCCAGTCCAGTCCTTGTCAGATGCCAAGCCTTTTCTAGCAGCTTTTCTTTGCTGTATGGCTTCTTGCTGCATTCTTACCAATTCTGTGTGTGTGGTGAAATATGGCAAAGAAGCGCTGCGGGAAACAAATGGACTTAGAGCCAAGTTAAGAAAAATCGACATTCAAAAAATTAAAGTCTTCAATGTACCCTCGAAAATCTTCTATTGAAGAGAAATTATGCATTCTCATAAAATCCTTTAGCTCAGAGCATAGCTTCTTCACAAGACCATACCCATGCATCATTACTCCTGTGCAGACCTGGAAGATGATACTTCAGATGTTATACACAACTTTGATGGAAATGTAAAGCACAAACTGAAAATTTTCTCATACAAATTTTCTCAAAAGCAACTTTGAATTGATGGAAATGTAAAGCACAAACTGAAAATTTTCTCTTGCACATTTTCTCAAAAGCATATATGCACATTATTGTACTGCCAAAAAATATGCAGTATAAGTACATTCCTGTTCACCTTGTACTTTCCTGTTTATTGCCAGCAGACCTTGAAAATAAAAGTGGAACAGCTATTTACAAAGGGAGGGAGTCCTTTCCAACACTCCTTTCCCGTTAGCAGCTGACTAAGATATGCATGTAAAATATTTACATAAATTTATCTACTATGACTCTATGAGAAATACACAAAAGCAGTACCAAAGCAAAGACAAACGACGACAAAGACTATCTGCCAGTTATTAGATATCTGACGAGTAAACAAGGAGAAGCATAATGAAAAAAAAAACTGAGGAAGCTAAAAGATATCTGTCAGCCAATTATTAGAAATGAAATAAAAGAATGTGATTACCACAGGTGCTCAAAAAAACCACATTCATTAAAATACTAATACATTTCAAAATCCAAATAGGTGATTCCTGGTTCCTGCTTCTTATGTGCATTAGACCCCAGAATGGAAACCACAGCATAGAGCTTAAGAATAGTCCATAATCCAAAATTCCGAACAGGTGGTTCCTATATGTATTATTTCTAGTATGGGATTATGAGCTACATGCATTCCAATGTAATCTCATCAGGATCTGCCTAATAAGTGTTACCAAATTCACACACCCCTTTCCCCAGAAAATCCGATCGGAAAAATGGTGTATTGGTCCATGCAAGGTGTACACCTTAGGCCTTAGGGCTAACTTAACAAAACAACGTGGCAAATCGCGTTACCGTTCCCATTCTCGTACCACGAATTAGATTACATTGTGTCTAACAGTAACCATTTCTTTTGTTACACTTCCTCCGTTTTTTTAGATGTACCCGAAGTCCTTGGCACGTTATACGTAAAAATTATAAAAAGTTGATATATGAAAACTAAATACCGGGACAAGCTAACAAGACCCCTGACTATATTTTTCCCAACTTAAGAATAGAAGGAGGTCAAGGTAGAGAAGATAAATAGTCTCAAAAGTCAATATGGTACACAGTGGCGGATCTAGGATTTTTCATATGGTGGTTCACCACTAATTACCGATCACACATATAAAAATTAGTTTTTTTCTTAAAAGTACTTCGTAATGAATTTAATTCCAAAGGTAAATAGAGTTCCTAAACATAGTCGGTTAGTCGGTACACTCAGCTCAAAAACGAATGCTATAATTGTAGATTACAAGTTTACAACATAGTACTTACATGAGAATTGTACGGGGATAATATCAACCAAAAAAATGGAATAAAAGACGTAATATTAGTAAAAATTTACCAATTAAATTTCCGACAAAGACAACTCGTGTACAAGAAATTATAACTCAAATTCTGAAAAGACCATCAATTCCCCTCGCCTCTCCCTTATCTTCCATCTAAATTTACCCCCATTTGGTGATGCATTTATTACTCGAAGCATTATTTTCAATCTAATGTAAGCCAAAAATATCCAAACAAGTTTATCTTATGAGCGACTATAATCAGCCTGTTAAATTACCCATCATTATTAAATAAGACCTTTTCTCAAACAGCCCATGTATACACACTAAAGGGCAATTTTAGAAATACACACCGCACCATCAAAACAATAATTTCACACATTTGACATCTCAACACAAAATAACGTAATATAAGGACACACAACCACATTGACTATCCTATCCCTCTTTTAGGTGGCCTCTTCAACCACCCACCAATTCAACACCTATCACCGCCTACTCAAACTCTCTCCACCCCACAACAATTACCAAATTCACTGCTCACCATATACAATCCCAAAGTTAACCATATAAATGCAAGCTCCATTACTATTGGACCTACTATTGAAGTCATTTCTTCACCAATTCATGTCTCACTTGTACTACCACCACTCTGATCTCTAAGTCACACTAAGCTCCCACAAACTTTTCCATACTTGGGTTTCTTCGCCATTCTCATGTTCAGGATCTACAATATTTGGAGCCAATTCTTCGCCATGTGGTTTAACAATGAAGATTGAAGATAAATATGCAGTATACATCAGCCCACTGGCCAGTGTATAGTGGAGTCATCTCTTCGCTTCGGCTCGGGCTACTTTCATGGCTTCTCTGCTAATTTCATGGTTTCTTAAGGTTGGTGGTGCACGTGTACCAGGGTGGTGCACGCTGCCTCTGCCACTGATGGTACAACAAAAAAACAGAGGTAGTGTGTGAAATGTGTAGGAGTAGATAATACCGATATCAATATACAAGTAACTTAATATCTTATCACAAATAGACAGCATTTTTAGTTAAAAGAAGATTACTGAGTTTGTACCTGAACAGAATTTGCTCCAAGAAGAATAAATTCAGCAGCATCACCACCAGTCTCAACACCTCCAATACCTGACAAGGAAAGTTCATCACTAAACTTTGCCTTCATCATCTTTGCAATGTTCATCACTTTTGCAAGCGCAATTGGATGAACTGCCTTTGAAGAATATCCACCAGGGGTTGAGTATCTGACGGAGAGATTTTGGCAATAAGTTCTCAAATCAACTTAAATTTGTTAACGATTTAGATTGTTATCTGCATAACATGAAATGCTCACCCCTCAACGCAAGGTTCAGGGCGTAAGGTATTGAGATTGATCCCCATAACACTGATGATCGTGTTGATAGCAGCAATCCCTTCACATCCTGATTCAAGTGCCACCCTTGCTGGCTGTATATCATTGAAAACAATGGTTGTACATGAGCAGACAAGCAGTGAATAAACTACTACTAGAGTAGTAGTATCACACACACACACGTTGTTAAAAGCTTTAGAGCAATATGAATGGCGCTAAGCTAACCTCGGTAATATCGGTAACATTTGGGGTCATCTTTGCCCATACTGGTACCGTTGCCTTAGCATTTATCCAACCGCAAACCTCCTCTAACAATGCACAGTCCTTTCCAACAGCAGCGCCCATCTTACGCTCGGGCATACCATGAGGACAAGAAAAGTTGATTTCAATTGCATCCTGTGTTAAAAGAAATAAGGCTCATTAGTACTATGTTTACATGGAAGTGTCAAATAATTATTAATGAGTGACCGAAGATTTATTACAATCCCAGTTTGCTCGACTCTGTCAATAAGCTCCTCCCATGCAGCTTTGTTATATTCTTCCATGATTGAAGCAATCAGTATTCTATCGGGATATTCGTCCTTCAACTGCTTGAATTCTTTCAACATAGTTTCGAGTGGCCGGTCACTAATTAGCTCGATGTTTTCCCATCCAATTATTTGTCCTTTTGCGGAGCCGTTAGCTCCAGCTTTTAACCGAGCGTAGCGAGGAGTTACATTTATTACTTTTGCAGCATCCAAGGAAACCTAGCAAAATAAGATCCTCGGATAAGAAATTATATTTAAACAGGCATGAACAACTCAATGTACATACGGCTGAGCAGGGGTTTAGGAAGGTCCAGAAGTATGTAGCCTAATCCCTAAATGATGGGGAAAAAATAAATTTATTCACCCAAATTTCAAAAGCTCTAAATTCCCCCATGCCAGTTTTCCCTCAAAAACACAAAGCCCTGTCACTAAAGAGGTTATTGTTGCACGTAAGAATGGAGGCCATACTTTGATTCATTGTTCTAAAAAGAATTCCCACTTCTCCATTATCGCTCATATAAAACCGAAGGACAAATTTCCAAACACTTGTAGACTCAGTTCCACTTACATAAATTGCCACTATTACATTCCAGACTGTAATGGCATTCGAGTATACATTCCCTTTTAGAATTCAGCAGGACCCCAAGGAAAAGCACAAGGACAATTATGTCACAAGCATTCAGAAAAAGCAATGTGGACACAAATTTTGGTATACGGGAAAAGATTAGATTTGGTTAAACTACATAAACACCAAGAACAGTGAAGAAATTACTTGACAGTTTATCATACCAAATTTACATCCTTGTATCTCAAGCTAAGAGTTTACCATCCAACAATTCCTAACTGCAGGTCGAATGCTAGTAATGACTGGACAAATGATATTTTTGAATTGGAAAGTACATACTTCAAGGTGCAAGCAAGGCGCATTGAAGCTCTAAGATAATAATATGACCAACAAAAAGCTCTCATTAAGCGGAATTTCAAATATTATGATAGCTATTCTTGAGGAAATGGACTTCCGGCTAATGCGGCTATGCTAAGTTTTAGGATTTCATTATCCCGGTTACCTATCACCATTCATTTGATGTTCACATCTTTAAGCTTCGGTCACTTGTCAATAGACCCAACATTTGATTCGATGCTTGAGAGTATGCATCATATTCAATCTTTAAAGTAAATATCTACAAGCATAAGCTGACATGGGAGTACAAATTAACCTTACATGTTGGCACTCTCACCTACCCGATTATAATAGAGAATCATTAGAGGGACAACTTTCTAACTTCGGTTATGATGCATCAGATTCTCCTCTACTTCTTGGTTCTTATCTAAGAAATTGCAAGGACCATAAGGTGGTACACCTTTTTGACTGACATTTAGTTAAAATTTACAACTTTTGACTCAAAAATGTAATCGCACAAATGAGCCTGACATACTCATTCTTTGCATGAGGTGGGAAGCACAATGTACTGGGTTTTATGTAGTATTACGTATTAGTTATTCAGTTAGAACTATTAGTAGGATCATAGGATGTAAAGACACAAGCATCTGAAGCAAATACCTCTAAAACTATGTGCGAATTTTTTATGATTGAAATCATAAACTTGCCGATGGTGCTTACCTAGAAACTCGGTGGAGAGAACTTGAAAAGATTATAGCAGTTCCTCTTGGAACTCATTATTAGCTGAATCTCTCACAGCAAGTCATTCTGGTGTAAAAGCAATGAACTTAGTTTTTATGCCAACTTGAATAAACTGACCTGGCAATAACTATCACACTTTTCGGGCAACTCAATTGGCCTTTCAAAGTTGATTTTGAGCAAGGTCTATTTGAGAAGTTGAGTTCTAGGTTTACTGTCATGAATGGTTGGTTTGGCTAAGGAGATACGTGTCTAAACTACACCAACACTGGCTTCGACCTTCGAATTGCAGACTTGTATACAGAAGCTTTGGTGAAGCATTATGTTGAAAAACCATGTCAAAAATTGTCTCTCTCTCTCTCTCTCCTGCCCCCGAGACAAATGCCATTACATATTATCATAACTGCGGATTATGGTGTCTCTACAACCATTTTTGTATGCCTTAGATCGAGTTGCTTTATGCTAGCGAGGGCTTACTTGGCCTAGGCTATCTCAAACTTGGCCAGCCACTTGCATGACCTAGCTGGGCCAAGGCGTAAGAAGTTGCATATTTGCCTTTCTTTTAAGGACATGCTTGGGATGGGGTCATGTATTTGGGGGCAAAAGTCAAACAAAGGAATTGAAAGAGGGATTAAGCTAGTTACAAAGAAGTGGAGTTGTTTTAAGGTGATAAAGCAGTGACGGTTTAAAAGGAGATGGAGTGGTGTGGGGAATTATCTCCCTCGTTATGATGGAATAATTACCCACCACCTCCCTACGCCTCCTTGCTCCCTTGAGGCATCACCTCCTTCTCTACCACCTCAAGAGAAGGACTAAAGAGATAATTGTTAGACATCTAAATCTTGGAATATGAGTCTATGGGGCACTTCTGTGAATATGAAACTCACCATTTATCTATTCCTCATTCAGATGTCTAACAATTAGATTCAACTTTTCTGTTCCTTTAGATTTTAAGCACAGTGAAAATGTGGAATATGGGGCTTCTTGAAGATGTACATTGGGTCGCATACCAATGCCTCTTCCACTTACCAAGAACACATTTGGTCTCTTCCAAAGTTTCAACTACTACCACCTTAGTGATACAACTTGTGTATATCTACAGTTTGTTAAAAGGGCCTAAGATATTCTTATATGAAGCTAAGTTTCATAAGCTCCTTAAGTCATTTGATGATGTGTGTCAAAGACTCACAAGTCAAAACTCTCATCTACGATGGAACCTCTTAATTTTGTAAAGAGAGTCTCATGTCTCATGTTAATTTCTATGGAAATGAAGCATCATCTTGCATTTCTCTTCCTAAAGTTCCATTACCACTCGATAGTTGATACCACCTCCGCACCTCGTAACGGATAATGGATGACAATGAAAATTTACGAAGAAAAAACAAGTATTTGTGGATGGACAAGTGAGGAATGCCTAATCAATATCGGATATATGCATATATCCATCAGCTCACTTTTTTGGCAGTACATTACATGAAACTGGCTGTACATTCCATGAGAAACGTTGTATATAAAAATCGATATTTTCAAAGCTATATAACTATATAATTTGTGTTTGGCATATAATCTTTCATTAAAAAATGTACTACCATATATATTAGAATATACTACCATACATATGAAATGTACTGCCATTTTCATGGAATGTACTGCCAAAAAAATGAGGCGATGGATATATGTATATATCCGATATTGATTAGGCAACCCTCATGGACAAGCATTACCCTGGACAAATGAGACATTCTTTGCAAATTTACCTATTAATGTGTGGAAAATGATAAATGCAACCCTGTCTATGAGAGTCTAAGATAGGAAATTTTAATAACTTTTAAATATCTAACACCGATTTACGCGTGATTTTAACGTAATCATCTTAATAGTTAATACCATATTAGGTAATGTATTTAATGACTAAATACAACTCAGGGTTACCATTAGGTCCATTACCTATTTACCACCATTTAATATCGTCCATCAACCAGCGTTAAACTATCCAATTCAGTAATTCACTATAATTTTGATGTTAGCACTTACCACAGTTTCATTATCAGCTAACTTAAATCAAATATCACATTAAAAAGAAAAATTACAGTGGTAAATTAAATTCATAAAAAAAAAAAATTACTCCCTCCGTCCTATAATATAAGTCCCCTCAAATTTTAGGAGTCAAACTTTAAAAACTTTGACCAAATATTTTTATTAGTATATACAAGAAAACATATCCATATACGATCTTGTTAAATTCGCTAAAATGTACTTTTATAATATTAATTTTTTATATTTTTTCACTAATACAAAATTAATCATATAAAAGGTCAAAGGTGCATTTAAAAGAAAACACAACTTTATATTTTGAGATAACAAGCAGATAAAGAAAAAGATTGTAAGCTCGTCCAAAAAAAACAGAAAGATAAAAGAGAGAAGCTCACAGTTTTGGCAATGACAGCACCCCATCCTTCATCGAAAGCCCTTTTCATGACAGTGTAGTTGGTCCCAGGTGGGCCTGATCCGATCACAAACGGATTTGGCATCGTCAACCCGTTCACCTTTACGCTTAGATCCGGTTCTACCTGTGACTCGGAAGCAAATACCCTGAACCCAACTCGATTGGGCCGGGTTGATCGAATCGAATTGGGGCACTGAATCGGCATTATTGGGCTGGTTTTCAGTTGGGTAGTCACCTTCATTGTTACCGCCATTGATGATCAAAGAAGAAGAGAAAAAGATGGAATCTTTAAATTGGGTTGTTGGAAAGAAGACGATTGAAGAAGGAGATGTAACACAAATTTGTTATTGTTAGGATTGAATTATTGAGTTGTTGATCACTTTTATCTACTGAATGAAGAATCTGGGTAGAGATGAGCTGTTACGTAAATCATATGATAAAAGGAAATTGACAAAATTCGGGATAAAGTAGAATTAATTTAATATCTTTTGCGCACATGGAAACGTAAATGGATAGAACATGTAACTGATTCCTTTGGGGATCGGTTAATAAACACTCTTTGCCTAATTTTGATTAGAATAATACTCCCTTGTATGTTAGTGTTACCCTTTTTTTTATATAGGATTTTATTAGATTAAATCAAGTTCCACCAAGGTAGTAATACCTTCAGGAATTGAGTTTACAAATAACTGAACTATCCCATTAACGAGAGCTACTCTAGCCATTGAATGAGTATCTACATTTCCGCCCCGCTTTACATGAGAAACCGTAAAAGACAAAAAAGAAGTGCTAAGTAATCTTATGTCATCAATCACCATACCCAAAGGAGTTCTATTAGCTGCTCCATTTGTGATTGCACGAATCACTATCAAAGCATCACTCTCTAATTCAACCATTCCGTACCCCAGCGTCTTTGCCAACATGACCCCTTCACGAGCAGCCATGGCCTCACCCAGCTCTGCATCCCACCTCGCCTCATATCTTTGCACAAGCGCTACCAACACCGCTCCATCCTCTCCACGCAACACAACACCTAGCAACACGCCAACCTCATTTATAATTGCGACATCCATGTTAATCTTGATCATTCCAATGCCGGAGGTTGCCACGTGCCCCTTGTGATAACACTCGGAGGCCGTAAGTTCCCTCGCACATACACATTTGAAGCATACACACCATAGTCGTGAACAAGCTTTAGGAATCCGCAAGTACTAACCTCCACACACGACCATGGCTCGTTGAACACCACGGAATTCCGATAGGACCAAGCTGCCCACACCAACGTTGCTAGATAGCGAAGGTTGTCAGCATCCAGCTTCGACATTAGACAAGCAAATCGCGCCATGAAGGAAGAGCTAGGAGCTTCTGCAATTAAGTCCACAAAAGGTGATATCCGCCAAATAGGTTGCACCAACGCACACTCAAATACCGCATGGTCGATGGATTCATAGTCGTTCAAGCATTGAGCACAAAATCCATCCTCGATCACATGCCTATCGCAAAGCCGACCCAATAATGTGGCCAGAGAACCCGAGCAAGCTTGCCATAGGAAGTGATGTAACTTTGGTGGTCCCCCTAGTGACCATATACGCCTCCAAGCCTCACTCATCATCCCCCCAATTGTTGTGCCTAGCTACTAACATGTCCCAGGCGACCCAAGAGGTAGCTCGACCTCGTAGCGTAGGTGCCATCATGCGAAGGCCACCAAAACATATCATCATCAATGGTTGAAAGCTGAGCGGAATGCTTCTAATCAATGATGCGTCCTTCGCCGTGAAATGTGCAACGAGCATCTCGTCATCCCATGTGCCATCAACTTTGCGAAGGTCTGCCACCAACAAGTCTGTCGGGCTATTGACATTAGGAGTAGGGACTCGTGATGATGACTCGCTTGGCAACCAAGCATCACTCCACACATTTATTTTGTCTCCTCTACCAACACGCCATTTTAACCCATCCAACAAGAGAGCCTTAGCACCCCCACACACTCCGCCAAACATAACTAGGATCATAGCCACGACAAGAATCCACAAACTCACTACTTTTAAAATAACGAGTCTTTAAGACCTTGTAGGCTATCGGATCATTGTTGCACATCAATCTCCATCCTTGTTTTGCTAGCATAGCTTGATTAAACACCTTGAGATCCCTAAAACCCATACCACCAAGTGACTTTGGCAAACAAAGCTTTTCCCAACTTAGCAAATGCATTTTCCTCTCCGTACCCTTCGCACCCCACTAAAAGTGAGCCACCAACGAATGAATCTCATCAATAATACCATCAGGTATGCGGAACAAACTCATCATATATGTGGGGATAGATTGAATAACTGCTTTTATTAGAACTTCGTTCCTTGCCTAGGCGAGACAACAATTTTTCCTTCCAACCCTGCAATTTCTTCCAAACTCTCTCCTTCAGACAACTGAACACCATCTTTTTTGATCTTCCTATCATAGTGGGCAACCCTAAGTATCTCTCATGCCGATCCACTTCCCTCATACCAAGAGTAGCCAAAATGTCATTCCTTCTTCTTGACTCCACATTCTTGCTAAAAGACACCTCGGATTTATGACAATTAAGTTTCTGACCAGATGCTCGCTCATATAAACTGATAATATCAGCCAAACTGGAGCACTCCTGAGGTGTAACTCTAGTAGCAAAATGTATACTGTCATCTGCATAGAATAGATGTAACACTGGAGGGGCCCCCCCGACACACCTGAAATCCATGTATCATACCAGCACACCCGCTTTACCTTACTCCCTTGTATTTCGAATTTTGGACAACTAAATGACGCCCTAAATACTCTAGGTAACGCCCTAAATACATATGAATTTTCTATAAACCCCCTAACCTTATACATACTCTTCTCACTCTACTTCTCCTACCACCACACCCACTTTTGACAACCACCACCACCACACCACACCACACCACCACCACCACTGCCACCACTCCATCCCCCCAACCACCACCACCACCACCACCGCCACACCACCACCTACCACACCGCCACACCACCACCTACCACACCGCCGCCACTATACCGCCACAAAAATATGACCAACGAAAAAGTCCATAAAGGTGAGTCTTGTGTAGCACAAGGCTCGCCTTTTAATAGACAAATTTTTTTTGCAATTTTCAAATTCAGTAAATTATATATGTTTATTTGCATTATTTATTTGAATTAAAAATTGTATATTTGTGAACAACAATTAATTTAATTAAATATTACAAATAAATTATCATAAACAACATTAAATTTAATTACATATTTCAAATATATTTTACTAAATATAAAAATTACTATAAAAAAATTCCATTATTTTGCGCAATCCGACCCAATCATTATTTTTATTACTAAATATTATTATATTATTAAATATAATTATTAGAATAATAATATTAATTTATTTATTAGATATTATTTTTATTATATAATCATCATAAAGTATTAATAAATTAATACAAATAATATAAAATAATTATTATTAATTATCGTTATTATCATTAATTTTTATTATTATTAATAATTTATGATTATTAATATTATTAATTTATAACTATCATTGAAAAATATCCAAAATACTATTATTATTACTCATTATTAATTATTCATTATGATTACTTATCATTATAATTATTATTTAATATTCATATAATTATTGTTTAAATATTATTTATATATTTATTACATTCAATTTAATACAATTCAATTTAATTCAATTTAATTCAATTTAATTCAATTCAATTCAATTCAATTCAATTCAATTCAATTCAATTCAATCCAATCCAATTCAATTCAATGCAGTTCAATTCAATTCAATTCAATGCAGTTCAGTTATGTTCAATTCAATTCATTTCGATCCAATTTAATTCAATTCAGTTCAGTTCAATCAGTCCAACTCAGCTCCAATTAGTTTATTTATATCCAGTTCTGTTCAGCTCCAATCAGTTTAGTTCAGTTCAACTATTTTATGCCGAAGAGAACAAGCTCTGAATATAAGGTGAGATAAATTAAAGTTTCAAGTTCAAGGTTTGTTTTGTCGTTTTTGGCCAAAATGAGATACTTTCTTACCAGAAATACCTTAAATCTTGCAATTTATGCATATTCAATGTGTTAAGGTGAATTTAAGGTTAAAGTGATTAATGTTTTAGGTTTATGCTTGGTTTTAGGGCAAATTGAGGTACTCTAATCTCTTACCAAAAACAATATAATCCTTGGAAATAAAAGCTAAACTAAACATATATCACTTCATTCAGATTTAATCAGATTTCAATTTCAATTCTAAGGTCTATTTGGGTCGATTTAGGATAAATAATTGAGGTACTTTCTTACCAAAAAAATCTAAATCTTGCAAATAAAAGTTAAACTTGTCACTCACTTTATACATATTTTAAAATTTTACGTGAGTTTAAGCCAAATAGATTAAAGTTTTAAGTTTATGGTTTGTTAAGGCCGTTTTAGGACAAAGTAAGTACTTTTCCTTTTTAACAAAAACACTTGGCTCTTACAAATAAAGGTTAACCTACATATATGGGAATGAAATCGGAAAAGATAAATTGGGTTGTTAATTGATTGATAAGAGAAAAGAGAAAATAGAAAGTGGAAAAGAAGATGATGTGGAGAATATGAATGGGGATGAAGATGAGGATGAGATAAAACAAATGACAAAAAATGAAAATAATATCAAAAAGCTAATTATGTTAAGAATTCCGTCAAACTTAATGATGAAATATAATACAAGTTCATGGTTAATGGATAAAGGGGTGCAAACATACAATTTTATAAGAAAAGACCTAAAGCACAGGGTTAATTTTCCTATTGCTTTTGCTTAGCTTTTCAATAATGAACAAACTATTATTTTTAACAATAAATGTTTGCCAAATGGATCAACATTGTTACCATTATTAAGTTTAATTAAAATTGTGGATGAAGAACATGAAGTGAAAGAACAACATGAAGAATAAGAGAGAGAGGATGAAGTATATGGGACATAATAAGAGAGAGAGGATGAAGAGAAAGTATCTAATTGGTTAACAACGTTAGGATCTTTATCAACTATAACTCTTAGTTTTCAATTATATATCATCATTGATTTTGATAGAAGAAACAACAATAGTATGTTGGTGTAGTGGTTGAAGCTATTTTCTTGCAGACTCAAGGTCGCGGGTTCAAATCTTAACATAGACAATTTTATAAATATGAGAAAGAAGTGGATAAAATGCCATTGAATTAGAAGGATAGTGACATGTGCCGGATTGCAATGCTTGACTATGCTTTTTAATATATATATAAATAAATGACGTTTTACAGTTCGGGGTTAATGGATAAAAGGTGCAAATTAAACATTACATTAGAAAAAGGCCTAAAACACAAGGCTACCTTATGTATTTTCCCTTTTTTATTTTGTTCCGTTCCTTTCTCAAAGCAATACATTTCATTTTTTAGGGAATATTTATTTCCTCCGTTATTTTTAATTATGACACTTTGACAAATAAACCTCTCATGTTTTTGGTCAAAAATGTAACAAAAACAACTCCTTTTTGTTTAATGGCAAAACATATTGGGTCTGTAGATATGGTTGTATTGTGCTCTCTTCCCCGTGCTTCGTATCTGCCTTGGACCGCTGATATCACGTATTTATATAGAGTTTTTTCCCCTATTTATGAGCTAATTCGTGCGTCATTTGAGCTCTTCGGCGCTATTTTATATTAATTATCGTATATAGTCGTGATTTTGTATTTTAGTGTTGAATTGCAGGCTTTAGAGAGTTTTCTCCTTATTTCCGAGGTATTTGGAAGCAACCACGACTTTGTGACTTATTAGGAGGCACGTAGGAATGGCCACGAGCTTTATGGATGGTTTAGAGGGTCCCAAGACCTCTAAACGTGAAGAATTGACGGTCAAAGAGTCAAAAGGAGCTTCCCCGTACACTGATCGGACAGAAAATGGTCCGATCGGGCGAAGATTTATTGATCGGGTGGTAATGTTTCGCACCCGATCGGACGGACATCACCCGACCCAATCGGGTGAAGAAACAAAGAAATTTAGTTGGGCAACCTTAGGCCCAACCCGATCGGGCAAAAGGTCCACCCGATCGGGCAGGCCCACTTGCTGCCCCTTGAAGCTTGCTGCTGTTGCTTACGTGAGGAAGAGAGAATGATGTTGGGCCTCTTAGTGTGGACCAGATCGGGCAGGTGCTTTGCACCCGATCGGGCTGGCCCAAGGTGAAACAAGATTGCAAATTTTATGCTGCTGCTACGCCCCAACGTGGAGATGCTAGGCTTGTGCTGTGGACCCGATCATGGACCCGATTGGGCCAGTGATCAGGTGGCAGCCCAAAGTCCATATTTTAATCGTTGTTGCTGAGTGGAGTCCAAAAGAATTGTTTGCATTATTTTGTGTGGGCCCGATCGGGTGGCCCATTGCCCGATCGGGTCCCGCACTCGTTTCCGCGAAAATCTATCTTTTTATTTCCGTTTTTAATTAGATTTTGGGGTATTATAAATAGTTTTCCCCTCATATTTTCAGAGACAGCTTTTATTCTAGTTTTATTTCCATTGTTCTTAGTTTAGTTTTTAGAGAGTTTTATTAGATTAAACACTTTAGATTAGTTGAAGGGGTAATTGAACCTCGGATTTGATTTCAATAAAGGTGATTGCTTTTCGTCTTTCGGTATTGTTCTTCTTTCTTAATCTCTTTAATTACCTTTGATTGCTTAGCTTAATTATTGATTTGATTCATGATGTTAGGATTAGGGTTTTATATTCATTTTATTATTGTTCATTCGATTATGTCTGAGTAGTCTAATTTCTAGGGATTTAGGGAGGAAAGCCATGTTTATACCTTGATTACTTTGAATTGCTATTAGTTTCTAGGGTTTGATTAGATTGGTTATGGTGTGATTTGTTCTTATTGAGTAATTAATGTTATTGCGCAGTTTCATTGATTGCTTGAGGTTAATAATTGTTTGCACAGATCCGTCCTACTTTTAAAGGCCTAGTACACATCAGTAATTCTGATTACGTTAGTGAACTGCGGCGTAGAATTATGGGCGTTGAGACTTAACCATAGCTTGACACGTGCTCTAATCTATCGATTCTTGACCTAGGTTCTGATAGTTGTTTGATCCCTTGATTGGTATAAGCATGGTAGACTGAACTAATTCCCTAGACCTTTATTTCATAGTTTAAATCTCATCTTTATATCGCTTTCCTTAGTCTATATAGTAGTTCAGCTGTTTCTTATCTGATTTTGTATGAAGTAGTTGTTTAGCTGGATATCAACTTAGAACTCCGTCTCTCTGTGGATTCAACCCTACTTCCCTTGACTATCATTGTTAGAGGACTTAGGATTTATCTTTGACTAGGTGATACGACTTTAGCCTGTCAATCACTGACCACCATTGCCATTTTGCTTGCCTTCTCCTCGATGGTGCGCACCCTTTTTTCTCTTCCACCTTTGTTCGTTGCTACTTGCTATGACGCGTTGGTGGTGAGTAATGGTGGGCATGTAGTATTAGGGGTGGGGAAGGAAAAGGACAAGGAGGGGTTTTTAAGGGGGTTGGGGTAGGGATATGGGTGTTCAATTTGGATTCGACCCGATCCCAATCAGATACTTGAATTTTCGGATATCCGAAATTTCGGATCGGATAACCGAAGTTTTTAATTAAAAAGAATCTTTAAAATCAATTTATGTTTTATGAAAAATAAATTGGATTATCGAATATTTCGGATCGAATTTGCGGATATAATTGATCCAAAAATCCTAGAATGTTCGAATTTTTTCCCCATATTTTGGTTTAGGATATCAGAAAATGCTAAAAGGGTGATCTGAAATGTCCAAAATAAGCAAATATTGGAAAGGATTGACCCGCAGGTCAGATCAGATACTTATGAACATCCTTACGGAGTGGAGGGATGAGGTAGGGGAGAGTTGGAGTGGTTATTTTTTGAAAATGAATTTTATAATTAAATAATCAAATTTAGGTATTTTATTTAGAATCTAGTTATAAACAATATTATATTAGTTTCCAATTATGTAATTAGGATATTAAATCCATTTTAAGCAGGCAGGTTTCGAAGTTGGGATTGCACAAATTTCTTAATATGGGACTAATTTGGGATCCAGAGGTGAAAACAAATTACTATTTGGAAAAAAGCATTAGCCGAATTCCGGTGCCACATTCACGTACCCAACAAAACCCCCTAAACCCTCCTCCCTCCGTCAACACCCCCACTCCTTCTCAGCTCCCCTCCATTCCATTTCTACAAATTTGATCTCTAATTCTAAACCCAGTGAAATCAATCAAAACCCAGAAAATTAGGGTTTAACAAAAGCTTATAACAATGGAGAATCGTTCAAATCTGTTAGATGAAGCTCTTGGAATCTTCGACGACAACTCTTCTTCTTCTCCTTGTTCTTCCTCACTACCAACCGGAAGTTGTGTGCTGATTGAAGATTGCGTCGAAACAAGCGGTGCTTTCGTAATTCACCATATTCTCAAACGCACTCTCTCTCCTCACTCCTCTTCCGCCGTCATTTTCGTCTCTCTTTCTCATCCTTTCTCTCACTATGACCGCATTCTCCGCAAACTTGTAAGTTATTAGCTGTTCTATTTATATTCTGGTATGATTTAGAAATGAATAGTCCTGGTGCTTTCAAATTATAGTACTGCTTGAATTTGAATAATGATACAGTGTGAATATTAGATGTGTCAACTTGTTTAGTCTAAGTTGCAGGTTTTGAAACTTGTATTAAGACGAATTTAGATTGTTAATTAAGGTAGGAAGTATATACTTTGCGTAATTATGATGCCATAAACGTTATTCTAAGATAACTTTGAGCTCTTGTCGAAATTGGTTTCATGTGCGTAGTGGAAGATTAAGAAGTTTTGATCAGTCGGTAGGAGCTTCTTGTACTTTAATGGCTGAAAAAGTAGTGACTTACTCCTTGTAGGAAGTAGTCATTGCGTGTGTTCTTTGGTTATGGCTACATGATTGGTTGGAACTAAGTTCTACTCTCCCTAACCCGACGCGGCCCTCTTCCTGTTGCTTTATAAAATGGCTGGTAACATTTGTAAGGTTGCGTTGTGATATTTGAAACTGGAACAGGGTTGCAACTTGGCTGCTCACCGAGATAATAGGAGGTTGTTCTTCTTTGACATGCTTATGCTAGGATGCACAGGTGAGAATATGCCATTTGATTATTTTCATTTATTGTTTTCTTATGTTTGCAAGAAGCTTCTGGTTCTATCATGTTGCTTGTAGATTCTTGATGATCCCTCGATAGATGTCCATTTTATCTTTAATATTCTAGGGCCTTGGTAGTATCTTACTTATGATCTAGCTTGCCCCAGGATGACAATGGGTCTTGGACCCGAACCAAACGCTAGGTCTGGGTCCAACTTGTTTAGACCCAATGGGTTTGAGTCTAGAGGTTATCGACCCTGTCCAGACCCTACCCACATACCCATTTACATAAAAAAATTCAAGAGAAAAATTAACTTTTGAATTATGACTTTATGAGTAGTTGTGACTCCATTTAAGATATGTAATGATGTAAGTTGAAACGTATTTAAGATTTTATGAGCTATATTTTGTTAATTGTTTTTATACAAAACTTAACCATGGTCACGCGAACCTACAAAATAGGCGAAATAAATTTATTAGATTACGGAATGCAATTAAACTTGAAATTCAAAAGGACCCATGAAGGACACTAAACATGAAATTTATTAGATTTGGGTCTGGATCTTAAAATTAGGTCTAGGTTGGGTGGGTCTGGCCCAGACCCACCCCATTGCCAATTTGCCATCCTAAGTGCCAAGTCAGTTCCGGGTACAAGAATGGGTACAAGTACAAGGACGGAAAGCAGGAAATATGTTAATTAAAATAGAGCTGGTATGGTACAGTATATCGTCACTGCTACGGAGATGTTTCGGGTACTGAGGCGGGTTTTGTGTTACAAAGGTTATCATGCATGTGAGTTACTCATATCCATATGAGTGGAACTATGGAGGTCCGAAATAGCTGGTAATGAAGAGGAAAAAATTGTATTATATGGAACTGAATAACTTTCTGATTGATTGTTGGAAATGACCAAATGAGTGAATAGCTTTACCTTCCCAGTCGGAAACGATTCTTCAGCTCTCTTCTATTTGTATCTCCACTACCATGTCTTTGGAGCGTGTATTAGCATAGGAGAAAAAAGTGATCATTGATCAAAGTGGTTGGCGGCTAGCCTCTATAGTCTATAGACTGTTGTATTATTAGATTTTAGTCATGAGAGGAAAATATTTTCTTAAGGAACTTGCTGAACCGATTTTGTTATGTTGCTTTATGACGTGCATGGTGTTAAGAGTTCCTTCTTCTACTACACTGGACTCACATTTATTTTTCTTCTGGAGGGTAGTATATTTTTTACTCCAGAGCCTCGTGAGAAGTAAGTAGATATGATTAGAGAGTTTCTGGAGATTTATGAGAAGTGGATATAATTTTTGAGGGCAGCTACTAATGAATCTGCATCAAAGGTGTGGGGGATTGAATGTAGGTGTAGAAGTAGTTGATTTTCATAATTAATGCCTAAGTTTTCCTATAGTGATGGGGAGATACTAGGGAGAAATTGTGGAAGAGGCTTTAAGGGTAAAGGGCATGATGTTGTCTAAGGGGGCTAAGGCTGAGGCCTAATCTATTTCTACGTGATGAGTGTGATTAGATTCCCTCCTTCTTTTGTGGTAAATTGCACTCTTTGGTTTCGAACTTTTGATGTGGGTGGAAAAAAGAGTGCGAAGAAGCTTTATTGAGCGGCGTGGAAAATAATTGTGCAGTATGAAAGCGGTGGGCAGGGATTTCAAATTTTAATGATGCTCTTCTTGGGAGGTGGCGTCTGTTGTCTTGTCCACATAGCTTGGTGGCCCAAGTATTAAAAGTTCGCTATTTCTCTAGTTGTGATTTCATGGAGTCCAATTTAGGGAATAGTTACATTGGCAAGGCACAGGGGAGTGAAATGAGTGCTTCATAAAGGTTTGAGGTGGAGAGTGGGGGAGACTTAGTGGAATAAAGTATGGTCAAGAGCATGGATCTTTAGGAACCCAATCGAGTTGTGTTATCTCTCCACGTGGCGACACCAAGGAAGATATGTGTGTGAGTGAGCTACTTGAACTGAATGAGGTGAAGTGGAATGTGCAGGCTCTCTATGAGATGTTTTTTTCTCTTTGAGCAGGATCGAGCCCTTAGCGTACCGCTTCCTAGTGATGATTTCTATTGATATTTGGAGAAGGGAGGGACTTATTCAGTGATGTCATGTGTATTGAGGTATTTTCCGCGATGTTATGTCCGATAATCATGCTTGTGAAGATTATGGCACTCTTTTGGTTTTGTGGGGGTACCAGAAATCGCTAGATTTTTGAGGGGTAAGTCTTTTGAGCCAGGCGGTTCTGCAGCAAGAAGAGCAGATGGGGATGCGGCTGGGTCTGCTATGGTGCAGCGCTGGAAACCTCAGGATGGGGGATGGATTAGAGGAGAATGTTTATGCGGGCTGGTTTGGAAGGTATGGGCACTGGTAACATAGTGTTGAGAAATGATAGTGAAGAGGTTGTAATGGCTGTTGCCTGGTAGCCTGAGGAGAGATGGGAAGCAAAGCTTGGTTACACGAAGGTAATCTATCATGGAGCATTGGTGGCTGTGGAGTTTGGGCATCGAAAGATAATATTTGAAATTGATTGTCTAGGGGCTTCTGGGCTGTGAAGGCAAATCAGGCATGCTGAGGAAGGTGAAGCAATGTCCATCTAAGTTACTTAGGCACCCTCATTTACCTCAAAAATCGAGTGTACCCGACACGACACTTGGATACTTCATTTTTGACTAAAAACTTGACTATCTTCTACAAAATGCCCGAGTCCAACACTTTGACACCCGTATCCGAGTAGACACTTTATGTGTGTAAGTAACATATGTCCATCTTTGATGATATCTATCATGTGTTCGAGTTATTTGATAGTGTTTTTATATTTTTGCTTGGTAGGAAAGTTTATTGAGTTGATGAAAGTTGGTATGTCTGGTTTGATTGTTTTCCTTCAAGATTGTCCTGTCTTTTAAACGTTGATTTGTTGAATGAAAGCTACACCCTTTGGGACTCCCCTTTATGTAAAAACTCATGGTAAAACCTTGTACTTACTGACTATGATTCCAGATGGCCAGAGTGGTCTGATTTGGCCTTTGGCCATGTATTCGGAAGTGTCTGTTTCTGGCTGTCTTGGGCCTCTTGGCCTTCTTCAGTTTGAGAATTTATAGGATCGTGCTTGAAGTTTATAATTCTATGAAGTTATTAAAAATCATTGTCTCTTATCATTCTTTCGCTATTTTCTGCTATTGGTCAGAACCAGAACAAAGCAAGGAAAACCTATATACTGGTGGACTGATCGAGTTGTATGGGAAAATCCAAAAGGTTGTGGAAGACATTACCTGCGGTAGTGGAAGCAGCGGAAGCAGTAAATGTATCACAATTATACTTGACGATTACTCCCTCATTGAGGTGGCTGCCAAGGGATCTTTCAATCACAGCCTGGACTTTCTGCGATATTGTTACACTTTGACTTCAGAAGCTGTAAGATGGTCAAATCTGTTTCTGGTTCATGCATTGTTTTTGTATTTTTTCCGCCCACTGACAAGTTTTGATGTTTTGCACAATTGAAATTTGAAACAAATTTAGTACGTCTATGAAGTATGTTATTTTGATCTTTTCATTCACTATCCTCCAGGGCTGTTCCTTTGTGCTCCTTAACCATGAGGATATTTATTCTGGAGAGGAAAGTTCAACACCCATTTTACAGATGGAGTACTTAGCTAACATATTAATTAAAGCTGAACCATTGGCAACTGGTTTGGCAGCTGATGTACATGGACAGGTATTATTGAATTTTTGCATAGTTCAGTTTCGGTATCTGTTAACAGTTTAACACTGCTAAAAATTTCGATGGCCTGTTTTGGTTTCACATTTTCTCCCTTCTTCAAAGTTTAAAATAAATTAAAACTTCTTCTATTAGCGCACATAGGAGATTACATCGTCACTTCTATGAAACTATATTAGATTATGTTTGTTAAAATTATTTTGTTTTCAGTTGTTTTTCAAATAATATCAGAAATATGACTCTAGAAAGAGTAATTTCTAGTTTTCCGTAGTCGGTGATCAATGATAGGATTTAGTATAAGCATGCTGATTTGAATTTCACACCTATACCATGTAACTTCTAAAATCTTAAAACCAAAAGCCGGAAACTCGCAATAATGCCGAACGGGCTGTAAGAAATTGTTAGTTAATTGGATTTATTGACACATCAGCAACCATGGAAATTTGCAATTCTTGTCTAACTATTTCTTCCTGAACTTGTAGTTGACTGTATTGAATAAGGGAATGCGTGACAAATCTTGGAGTCCAACGCGTAAGGTGCAAAATTTCCATTTCAAGCTCAAGGAGAATGGTGTCGAGTGCTTTTATTCAGGGACTCGGGCTTGAAGATAGCATCAGACCCTAGCCGATTAACCCCAAAAGACTTACCCTTTAAGAGTCCAAGTGTGGTACCATCACACATCTCAGTGGTGTGGAAGTATCAGAATGTTGAGGATTTGGAGCCTACCATATGAACTTCTGCAATAACGCTCTTAAATTTTGGAGGGTTTTGGACTTAGGTGGTAGTGTTGGCGGTGTGAGATATGTAACTTTTTTGATTTTGGAAATCATTCTAACATGTAATTCCTTGAGTGTGGAGTCATCAGGCGTTATTTAAGTAAAGTCTTGCAATCAAGAAATTCTGTGCGATCGAGAAATTGTAACATTATGCAAAGTTTGTTTATAAACCACTTGAATGTGGAAATACGAGGGATTATAAACTGGAAAATCGTAGAATGATAAACTTAAAGAAAGCTAAGAAATTTTCTAACTTCTGCTTGTCTCATTTGTTGTTATGGAAATTGGAAATCTATGGAATTTACGTTAGTCGGTACTTAGCCAGTTTAGTTTTTGATTTGCTTTTCACTGGTTCAATTCTGGAAGGAAAACTATGGCAAACAATTCAGCCATGATATAACAAAGAGATATAAACCAGTACAATTCAGCCAGCAAATTCCCAAGCACACTTGAAAAGGAGGGTATGTATGTAAACAATGCTAGCAAGAGTAGCAACTGTATGTGGCTTGTATCTTCTATCTATTATCTTGGATTTCAACTGAAATTAAGCATCTCACTTGTTTCTATTACCTCTTGAGAAATACGGTATCGAGTGGCAATAAAAACACACGTAGTATGCTAAAATTTATTGCTTTTTCACCCTTTTTTCATCTAGCAAACAGCCGTTAAAAAGTTTGAAATGACAAAGGAGATATCCCCAAAAGAAATGAGACGGCATACATGTACAACAAATTCCTTTAACTCTGAAGTCATAGTAATATTTACATAAATACTTGTCAACAATATCATTTCAATTAATGTACAAATAGAGGTTATATGTACCATCTATTCTTCCAAATCAATAGGTAAAACCTTGTTCCGGCATAGAAATCTTTGCCTATCTTCCATTTGGCATGTTAATGCCTCCTCCTCATCTTCCGTGAACTCATTTACAGATTTTACACCATTAACTTTGTTCACAACCAGATAAAAACCCACACCAAAAACCATCACACCAATCAAAAACAAACTAAATAAAATGTTAACTAACGCCTTACCACGATGTAACGATCCATGTTCGTCACATTTGATCACATTCCGACCATAATTGTCCTTCTTCATTAAGCAACCTTTGGGAGCGAAATCCGGAGTCCATAGCATAAACCCCATGACAATTAGCCAAAGGCCTTGGAAAATCACACCAAGTGACCTAATATAGGACATCATAAAACTCTTGGGCAACCATATGCTTAAAAGAGTGCTAGATAAGCATACAAAAACCACTTGTTGAAGGAGCAAATGGTATTGACCCTCTAGTCCCACATGGTCTGTAGAGTGAAAATGAAAGAGGAGAAGCTCTTGCGCGAAGGCCAAGGCCGCGGTGAAATGACCCACGTCAATGTGAGCCTTGGTGGTTGGTCGGGCTTTGTCGAGTAAGATAGCAAAAAGAGCATGAAAGAAGAATGCCATGGCAATGAAAGTATGCTCAATGTGGTGGAGATGAGTGGCTAGGATTGCTCCGTTATGATCGAATGGTGAGCTATGGAGCTCCATGAAGATAAATATCGAGGTTCCGAAGAGGATGAGGTAAAGTTCCAAGTACCTTGACAAAGAGGTGGGAAACCAAAGGAGGGATTTACAGCATTTAAGAGTTGCATTGTTTTTGGTGTGATTATAGAGATGCCAAAGACCTATGATTAAAAATACTAATCCTAGTAAAACATGGCCATCTCTACCTCCCATGTTGTTGGTTCACTCTTGGTGGATTGATGGGGAACAATGATAAAACAACCTCAAGGATCAGACTTTTCGACTTAGGGAACTTTTCGATTTCTATGTTCACTAGTCCCAAAGATCAACTAGGAGTTCATCATCGACGAGCTAGTGAGATTAATGGAGGGAAATAGAAAAGATTTTGAGAAGCATACTAGAGTTTTATTTTGTTATGTAGTATGAAAATATGCATGGTTGAAGTTTCTGCAAAGCTAGGCAATGTTTGGTGACTTGGAAGGTAAGTACTTAAGAAAACAGGGAAGTTTGGGTACTTGGCAGTGTTTGGATTGGATTGGGTGCGTAAACAATAGTGTAATATCTCTTATAAACTACTCCTCATTTTCACAAGTGAAGCTTAATCCTTGTACTCTACCCCCTTAATATTATTTGGATGATGATATTATCTTTCTTAAAAGCAACATATACTACTATTATACTTATGTAGTAAAAAGAAGTTTGGTGAACCAAACAAACAGAACCCTGTTTGGTTCAGAAGCGGAATTATATTGTATACTCATTCCGTTACCAAATGCTTGGTGTAAAGTGTTTCCAATCCATTACCATCTTCAATCTCACTCCCAAGTCCCAAATATGATTCTCTTAAGGTAACAGACACCATTAGAGAGTGCATTTTCACCATACAAGAAGGCTGCAAAAATATGGATGCTTGCTCAAACGAGAGGGGATGGATATCATCAGATAATTATCAGTATATGTGAAGGAACAAGAATGGAAGAACTGAAGAAAGTGTTTGTTTGTTGCGAGGAGTAAGTGGGTGAGTGTAAATGTGTGACCTTGTTGAGAAAATGCAGGGTTTGACATTTGGGTTTCATTTGTTTTTTTGGTACTACTACGAGGAGTTTCAAGCGAGTGTGTTAGAAACTGACTGTTTACAATGACTGAACAAAGATTAAATTCAAGGCTGTGTCGCGGTAGAAGACCGCTGACTTGAAAGCAATTACGGCCCGACTATGGTGATAATCGCAACTGGCCGAAAAGCTCCCCAAGGTTAACACAGCAGCCTCTCTAAGTCACCACTAACAGAGAAAAGCTTTGGAGATTGTATAGCACGTACCCAGTGTTTAGAAGAGAGAAAGTAGAAGAGAAGAGAAGAGATTTTCGGATGCTAAACTGAGGTAGCAGTGGACTGATTTTATAGCAAAAGAATCAGGCCAAATAAGGAAGGTAATAATCAGAGGGAGGAAATCAAGGGCGACAATAAAGGCCATTAACACTGTAACGTTTAAAAACGTTTCAGTGTTACATGTTACCGTTACACACAGTTGGGCTCGGGTCCAAAAAGATAAGCTATAGCTCAGCTCTTTCCAGAACCCAGGCCCAGCCCGAGCCCGGCCCGGTCCTGTCCGGGCGGGCGGCGCACGCGCGTGTGTGTGCGTGATAGCAAGCCCAAGCCCAAGCTTGATCTCCAACCACAAAAGCCAACCAAGTACTTAACTCAATAAACATGAAGAGGAAGGAAGTTAATAAACAAAGGCAAGCTCCCTTCCATAGGTGATGTGGGATGTTTGGGAAAAACACAAATAGGCTTTGCAAGCCTTAACTCCAACAATCCCCCACAAAGGCTCTGAAAAGCAAAAGAAATTCCTGGGTAAGGAAAGGGAGGTACTTAAGCATCAATATCTTTCGATTTGAATTGATACATAGTGAAGTGAGGCAACAACTTACTTTCTAGTGAGTGAATTTCTCTTGAACTCACCAGAGTTCCGTTGAGACCCCCACAACACATACCTACCGTAAGAACGTGCAGTCTCCGCGATACAACACAAGCGCTTTATAGCCATGCGCACACCTTGGGTCTCATAAGTGCTCTAGAAAGACAGCCCAATCTTTCATAGAAGGCGGCTTAACCTCCACACTCACGTAGGTAGTCCATCAAGTGTTCCTCAATAACACCACCCGGAGGGGATATGGAACTATTAAGAGCAAAAGCTCAACCTCACAATATAAATCCATCAAGTGCGTCTCAATAGCACCACCAAACGAGGCTATGGATTTAGAAAGCACTACCAACACGCCATAGGGATGAGAAATGTAGTGCAAGTTAAGATTCTATGGCTTCGTTTGACTACAAACGGGTATCCACCATAAACTCTCAACTAATGGGCCTAAGCCCCATCCCCCTCGACGACTCTAGGACAACTCTCCTAGATAATCCCTTAGTAAAGGGATCAGCAAGATTTCTTTCGGACCTCACATAGTCCAAAGAAATCACCCCATTTTTCAGGAGTTGTTTCACGACTCCATGTCTGATCCGTATATGTCTTTTCTTACCATTGTAGACACTGTTCTTAGCAACGCCAATGGCTGCTTGAGAATCACAATGAAGGGAGACAGGAGCACCCTGCCCTCCCCATAATGGAATATCAGACAAAAGGTTTCTCAACCACTCAGCTTCTTGCCCTGCCAACTCGAGTGCAATAAACTCAGACTCCATGGTTGAGCGTGCTATACAAGTCTGTTTCGAAGACTTCCACGAAATAGCACCACCACCAATAGTAAACACGTAACCACTAGTTGAACTAATCTCATCATTACCTGAAACCCAGTTTGCATCACAAAATCCTTCAAGTACAGCAGGAAATTTAGAATAGTGCAAACATAGATCAACTGTTCCTTTCAGGTATCTAAGAAGACGATGAAGAGCATTCCAATGTTCATTACTAGGGTTATGAGTATACCGACTCAGTCGACTCACTGCATAAGCTACGTCAGGTCGAGTACAGTTCATGAGGTACATCAAACTACCTATGACTTTCGCATATTCACTTTGAGAAACACTTTCTCCTAAATTCTTAGTCAAATGAATACTAGGGTCATAGGGTGTACTCACTGGAGCAACATCAAAGGAGTTAAACTTTTAAGCACCTTTTCCACATAATGAGACTGACTAAGGGAGATGCGACCGGAGGTTTTCTTAAGTCTTACTCATAATATCACATCAGCTTCTCCCATATCCTTCATCTCAAACTTCGATGCCAAGAAAAGTTTAGTATCATTGACCACCTTTAAATTGTTACCAAAGATCAACATGTCATCCACATAAAGACATATGATTACACAATCTGATCCTATTAGCTTTGAGTAAACGCAAGAGTCAGAGTTGTTGACAATGAAGCCATTTGACACAATAGTACTGTCAAATTTTTCATACCACTGTTTTGGTGCTTGTTTGAGACCATATAAGGACTTCCTCAACTTACACACTTTATCTTCTTGACCTTGCACCACGAAACCCTCAGGTTGAGACATATAAATCTCCTCCTCTAAGTCACCATTCAAGAAAGCAGTCTTAACATCCATCTGATGTATGACTAAGTCATGAATAGCAGCAAGAGCTAACAAGGTCCTAATGGTGGCTATCTTAGTCACAGGAGAATAAGTGTCAAAGTAATCTAGTCCTTTCCTTTGAGTGAAGCCCCTAATCACAAGTCTGGCTTTAAACCTCTCAATAGTCCCATCAGGTCTCAACTTCTTTTTAAAGATCCATTTGCTATCTATGGTCTTTGATCCCTTAGGTAAGTCAGTTAACTCCCAAGTGGAGTTAGACACTATGGAATCTAACTCGCTCTTAATGGCCTCTTTCCAAAAACTAGCATCCACAGATCTCATTGTTTCCTCAAAAGTCTTAGGATCCTCTTCTATCATGAAAGCATAGACCAATTCATCACTCAACAAGTCAATGCAAGAGCTCTCAGACAGAAAAGCAGTGACAAAATCAGAACCAAAGTCTTTTGCTACTCTAGGTCTTTTACTTCTCCTAGGTTCATCTACAGCACCAGAACTACTAACATGCAAATCAACTGAAGTACTACTTAAAGTCAAATTAGCAGTAACATCACTAGTAGGTAAGGGAACGTCGTGCGTAGAACAAGTAGGTAAAACAACCGTAGGATAAGAACATGAAGGCATGGAAGCAACATCACCCTTTTTCAAGGGAAAAACATGTTCAAAGAACTCAGCGTCTCCGTACTCACAAATAGACCTATCACTCAAAGTCATGAACCTATAGGCAGCATGAGCATAACCAATAAATACTGCATCAAAGGTCTTGGGTCCAATGTTTGACCTTTTATAGTCAGGTAGCCCAACTTTATCTAGACACCCCCACACTCTCAAGAAGCTCAAGTTTGGAGTAAACCCCTTCCACAATTTATAGGGAGTCTTATCTAACCTTTTGTGAGGTACTTTGTTAAGAACATGACAGGCTGAAAGGACTGCTTCCCCCCACATTTCATAAGGCAACCCAGAACTTACAAGCATAGCATTCATCATGTTTTTCAAAGACCTATTTTTCCGTTCAGCTATACCATTCTGTTGGGGTACATAAGGTGCACTAAGTTCATGAATAATACCCAATTTCTCACAATGGTCATTCAAAGAGAAGTTTTCATACTCTCTACCTCTGTCAGATCTAACCCTCTTGATTTTCCTATCAAGTTGGTTTTCTACTTCGGCCTTATATTTAATGAAAGCTTCCCCTGCCTCACTTTTGGCTTTGAGAAGGTAAATCTTAGTGTACCTCGAATAATCATCAACAAAGGAAATATACCAGAATTTTCCTCCTCTACTTCTAGTGTTCTGGAAGTCAGCTAAGTCCGTATGAATCAACTCTAGAAGTTGTGTGGTCCTTTGAGTCACAGTTTTGCAAGGTTTCTTAGTGAATTTTGCTTCAACACAAACTGGACACTTAGAAAACTCAGTAGTCGACAGATTAGGAATTAAAGCTAAGGTCCTTAGTCTCTTAATGGAAGCAACATTCACATGCCCTAATCTACCATGCCACAAATTTAAAGACTCAGCAATATAAGCAGAACCAGAAACAGTTTTATTAAAATCAGCAGAAATAGAAGAAGCAACATTCAGAACAAATAAACCTCCACTTAAATACCCCTTCCCAACAAATTCCCCACCACGAGTCATTACAACTTTGTCAGCCTCAAAAACAATTTTCAAACCAGCTTTGTCTAACAAGGCACCAGACACTAAGTTGCGACGCATAGTAGGAACATACAACACATTTGAAAGGGAGAGGGTTTTTCCAGAGGTAAGTTTAAGAGTGACCTTTCCTCGTCCAAGTACTCCAGCAGTTGCAGCATTGCCCATCTAAACACACTCGCCTTCAGAAGCATCCTGAAAATCATGGAGCAGCTCCTTGTTTGCACAGAAATGTCTTGAAGCCCCAGTGTCTAGAATCCAATCAGTACTGTTCTCGATCAGATTTGCTTCAACAACCACAGCAGCGACAATGTCGTTGGATTCAGCAAGGTTGGCATGAGGTCCTTGTTTTTGCACAGAACCTTGGCGTTGAGGGCATTGGTAAGCCTTATGATCTGGCTAGCCACAGACATAACAGAGGACAGACTTCTTCTGAATCTTGCTATCCGGTTTGTTAAATTTGCCTTGCTTCTTTCCCTTGTTATTACCCTTTTTCCCTTTACCCTTAAACTTATCAAAGCCTGATGGAGCAGCAGATTCCACCAGGTTAGCTTTAGTGGTATTAACAGAAACTGAATCTAGATTGTCCTTAAGGAGATTTGCCTCTTCAATCCTCATATGACTAATTAATTCCTGAAGAGACGGGAATTCTTTTCTGTGTTTCATATTATTTCTAAAATCTCTCCAAGAAGGGGGAAATTTTTCTAGTAAAACATTAGCTTGAAATACTTCACAGATTTTCATGTCCTCATTAAGAACATCAGCACAGAGATTTTCGAACTCATGAACTTGATCCATGAATGGCTTATCATCAACCATACGGAAAGCCAGCCACTTGCAAACAACATATTTCTGTTATCCAGCATCATCAGCCCCATATTTTTTCTCAAGGGCCTCCCAAATCAGTTTTGAACTCTTATGAACCATAAACAAATCATACAGATTATTGATCATCAGATTAAGGAGGTGGAAACGGACAGTTTTATTATCTTTTACATATTTTTCAATTTCGTCCTCTTTCTTCTTAATTTCAGTAGCAGAAGGAGAAGAGGATGAGTCACCCTGTAGCAGTAAGCGCAGTGGGACAGTCCTTGAAAAGGACGTAGTCAATGTCCAATTGCTCAAAGAACATCAGCAGTTTGGAAGACCAACGTTTGTAGTTGTTTCCGTCAAGAGATTCGAGCTTGGACAGATGAGACACGGATTTGCTTGAAAAATCAGCCATTGCAAATAAAGTAATTGCTTTCAAATTGTTAGAAACTGACTATTTACAATGACTGAACAAAGAATAAATTCAAGGCTGTGTCGCGGTAGAAGACCACTGACTTGAAAGCAATTACGGCCCGACTATGGTGGTAATCGCAACTGGCCGAAAAGCTCCCCAAGGTTAACACAGCAGCCCTCTCTAAGTCACCACTAACAGAGAAAAGCTTTGGAGATTGTATAGCACGTACCCAGTGTTTAGAAGAGAGAAAGTAGAAGAGAAGAGAAGAGATTTTCGGATGCCAAACTGGGGTAGCAGTAGACTGATTTTATAGCAAAAGAATCAGGCCAAATAAGGAAGGTAATAATCAGAGGGAGGAAATCAAGGGCGACAATAAAGGCCATTAACACTGCTCGGGTCCAAAAAGATAAGCTCCAGCTCAGCTCTTCCCATAACCCAGGCCCGGTCCGGTCCGGGCAGGCCGCGCGCGTGTGTGTGTGATAGCAAGCCCAAGCCCAAGCCCAAGCCCAAGCTTGATCTCCAACCACAAAAGCCAACCAAATACTCAACTCAATAAACATGAAGAGGAAGGGAGTTAATAAACAAAGGCAAGCTCCCTTCCATAGGTGATGTGGGATGTTTGGGAAAAACACAAATAGGCTTTGCAAGCCTTAACTCCAACATAGTGGACTAATCTCCCGCATGAGTTTGCATGGGTACGTCGATGGGCAGCATCCCTCCTAGCTGAGATTTTTTCCATTTCCAATCCATTACCATCTTCAATCTCACTCCCAAGTCCCAAATCTGATTCCTTTAAGGTAACAGACACCATTACAGAGGGCATTTTCACCATACAAGAAATCATTGGCTGCAAAAATGTGGATGCTTGCTCAAACTAGAGGAGATGCATATCATCAGATAGTTATCAGTATATGTGAAGGAACAAGAATGGAAGAACTGAAGAAAGTGTTTGTTTGTTGCGAGGAGTGACTAAGTGGGTGAGTGTAAATGTGTGACCTTGTTGAGAAAATGCAGGGGTTTGACATTTGGGCTTCATTTGTAAATTGAGTATTTGATGCCAGTATTTTTCAAGTTTTAATTTAAAAATAGCCTATGCCATGCTAATGTACGTGATATTTATAGTATTAGGAATTACAAAATAGTATGTGCTATGTTAATTGCATTTAGTATAAGTGCCACATGAAATTTTTTTGCCTCTATCTTTTTTAGTATCTTGTAATGTTTACATATGTGACGAATTTTGTGCCCATATATTTTGAAGATGGAAACATTCAAACCATTATGTACAATAATTTTACAAAGTCACACAAATTCTAAAACATAGAAAAGTGGAGAAGTTTCACAAGATATACTTATTACACTTATTCATTGACGGGTGTCTGGAGATCAGCAAATTGAGAAAAAAACACTCCTAAATCATATGAATACGATGCTTGGTGATTAGCAAATTTAGTTCCAAGTATTAGCATAATATACTCGTGGTTAACAAAATTGAAAAAGAAAGTCTGATGAATACAATATGTGAAAGCAAATTCGAACAGAAAGCTAGATGATATTAATATAGTGACTAGTGGGGTGGGGTGGGGGGAATCACTAGCCTGATCCTTTCTCCAATCATTGGTTTCTTAATTAATAGTGGTTAACACTTATAGAAAAAGAAAAAGAAGATCATACCAATACATAGTTGATGAAGAATTAAGAAAAAAATCAAAAAACTCTATCTCTATTGAGAGAAATGAGAGGAAGATGCGTCCTTATGAAAAGTCTATTTAACCCTTAATCAAATTACTAAATAAATTCATCTCAAAAGTTTATTTTACCCTTAATAAAAAAATAAATTATAATTATATGTGATCTATATTATACTTGGTGGTGAAAAGGCATGTTAGGCTCTCAACCGAGTGAAAGCTATTGAATATGCAAAACTAACAAATTGTGGTGCATTGTAGAAGAGACAATATTTATATGGTGTGTCATGGTGGAAGCACCTTCATACATGAAACAACACAATTCCTCATTAAGCATCGTAATGGTTCGTATAGTTAGTTTCACCAACAAATATGTTTTGTGTCGCCATATGTCAAGTTTCGGGAAGAATTCTTTTAGGTTATAATTAGTTATTCATTACAATTAAATTGAAAGTCTATAAATATCAATGTTTTAGCAATCGTAAAAGTGATGTAAAGTATGTGTCAATGCTATTAGAATTTAATACTTTATATATGTTTGTTATTGTTATTGAGGTAAAATAATGAATCGTTTTTTATGCAATGCACACAACGTGTGCAAATAAAGCTAGTATTAAGAATAAACAAAGGAGTTGGTCTTAAAATTAGGCAACAACTCAAGGCCAATTTTAAGGAGGAAAGAACCCGTATTTCTTAATATCGTCACTAGTTTAATCCGTTTTATGAGTACTTTAATTCATTTAATAATTGCGATTTCTAATTTGATCATAACTAGTTTAATCCATTTAGTGAGTAGTTTAATCTATTCGATATGTCTATTGGGTTACTTTTAAGACTGTCTGTTGTAGATCGAGATTAAGGCTCCTTTTGTTTTAATGGAGAACAACTTAAATGGAAAATCACTTTTCAAGGCAAACAATATTCAATGAAAAATACGATTTTAGAAAAAGTTTTCGTTTGTTTGTTTGATTAGAGAAAAAATTAGGGAGAAAAGGTAAATGAAGTAAAAGAGAAGGAAAGATGGAAGGAGAAAATAAAGAAAAGTAAGCAGTGAAGAGGAAAATGTGACATACCTTCTTTACAAAATGAAATTCATTTTTCTTCTTCTAAGAGTATTTTTCACCTTTTAAGAAAATCGTTCACCCCTTGGCAAAATAAACAAAGGAGAAACGAAAGGTGGAGGAAAGCCATTTTCCAAGAAAATGGAGTTACACCAAAACAAACGAAGCCTAAAAGAAAAATACAAAAAGAAAAAGAAAAAGGATGACTAGATTGGTGCAATATGACTAGAAATAGTGTTAGCTTAGAGTGAGATGGAAAGATCTTGTTAGAAAAATATGGACTTGGATTGATCTAACTTTTGTTTAAATTTGACCCTTAATTCTAATCATTTTTGCAGACAAAGTATTTAATCATAATTAATCAATCACAAAGCTATTTCAATTATCTCATAATTAAGAGAGGAATAAAGATAAGCATGTATTGTTGATGGTAGAGTATGGGTGGCAAACAGGCCCAGGTATGGATGGGGTTACTTGGGACCGGGTCTGTTTCGAACGAGATAATCTAATTTTTTTGAAACGGGTTTGTTTCGGATCATGTCAGTATGTAAATTAAATATTTAATCGGCAACTATAACTAAAACCAAGCCCAATTGGTGTCATTAAACCTCCAAATTGCTTATGTGACATCTTCACATGCACCTTTCTCGTCGAATGCAACAATGTTCTCACAATTTGAGTTTTTTTTAAAAAATTGAGAGTTAAAACTTTCTTTTAAAATATAGTAATAACTAAAATAAGATACTTTCAGTCAATAATTACAAATAGTAAATAATACTATGACTAATATGAAAGCAAAAAACAAAGGTATAGTCGTATAGATCAATAAAAATAAATATTGGCTCATTTCGTATTGGAAAATCATAGTTGACGACATAGTTGGGATTGATTCGAGTTACATTATTTCGGATCTGATCAAGTTTATGTCAGGATGATCCGGGTCAGGTCATTCGCATATCAGATCAAGTTCAGACCTATATTTTCAAGTATGATTCTGGTCAGTTACGTCAGGTCTAGGGTAGAGCACCAAGGAGATCAAGGCACTACAAGAAAGATGGCGTTGAGGGGGCTTATTTACTTCCGTCTTTGTTAGTCTCTCTCTTTTTAACATGATAAATAAGAGGTTGGAATAAGCTACATTCACTCTCCCTAAGGAATTCTAAACCCTATATTCATTGGTTAGAAGTGTAGAATTCAAAATTTATATTTTTTCAACCACTTTGTTTGAGTTTTACTAATTCCAGACTCATACCTAATAGAAGAATTTTATATGAGCCAAACACCCCTATAGGTTCAATCTATTTATCTGATTCTAATACATTAGTTGCCACTGAAGATTTTGTGTCAAATTGTTTGGTCTCATGTACATAGCAATGGTTACAATGTTAGCCCATCACCTTACTAGTTAGTAGTTACTAGGTTAGTGTTTTTTGGAGTAGCTTCAAAAGCTTATCCTTAAATGCTTATGTATGTCCATCCCTTGATAAAATGTACTAACTGACTGACCTCTTTAAAACAAATGGAGTCTCTCAATACGTGAAAAACCTGAATATATACTTTTTTTTACGCCCCTTAAGATCTGGATAGCAGAATCACTTTTATATGTCCTGGACAAACTACAACTTTTATATACTGGACTAAAATGAGAACAGAACACAAACTCAAGCCCCACATAAAACTACAGTGAAAATGGAAAACAACTCTCATACCACATTCTTATCGACGAGTCCATAGAATCTATTCCCTCTTTTTTTTTGGCTCTTTTTTTTTCTTTTTCTTGTTTATTGAAAGTACTTTCTTCTCTGTTTTAGAGTACAAACAATATTACCCCCTCTATTCTACCAACTTCAAAACCTCATTGCTTCATCACTGAATTTGTAACCTGAATTTTTTCTGTTCTATATTGCCTACCTCCTTGAAACCAATCAAAAACACGAGCCATTGTTTCTGGGATCACACTTCTGCAAGGATCCCGGTAAATGTGACCCTTGAAAGCCTGAAAAATTGCTCATATAATCCGACACCAAAACAAAGATTTTATGCATAACACCTTTTATAAAAAGAGGCTTATTTCCAGAAGCAACTTGAGCCTACCATGTTAAAAATTAAAAGGTAGTGAACACAGCTCAAAATAAGAACCATGAAAACACAAAAGAAAATATGTCTTCTCTACAGCCTAAATCAAACAGAATTACTGAGGTTTGACAGTATTTAGCACCCTCATACACACATCAATACTGAACCAAACTGAATCTTTTTTACATATGAAGACAGTTGACATCAGAGTGGCATAGGTAATCTCGGGTAGCGACTTATGGAAGGACTTGTGTTAGCTATTTGTATTCTTTTCTTTGTTTTCTAGCACCTGGCGCACAAATTGCCCACGAACACGAGGTCTTTGATCGGCTAACTTCTTTCTGCTTTGATATCGCACCTGATGTGATGATACACGTATAAGTTTGTAGTCATCTCACTTGCAGGATAAGCAAAAACTGATCAGATTGTTGTTGCTTGATAATTAAATCATGACTTGTGACAGCAGGCTTCTGGGAAATGTAAGTACTAATACATATACCATAAAAAAAAACTATGGCCCATGAAAAAAAATCATTCGTACTACTCTCCCTTCATACTTGATTCTTTTTTCTCATAACGAGAGACCTTGGCAGTTTGGCAAAGATTTTGAGGGGATCCACTTGCTAAGGGTGAGAATAGATCCCAAGACCTCCTAGAACTACCACTAAGCTATCCCTGATATACTTATTCTTTTAATTATGAAACTCAGCTTTGATATTTTCGATCCAACATGTGCATACTAGATGTCAAGTGTAAACATATCTGACATTAAATGTAATGTTACCTTTTTGTCAAAGCATCTTTCTTTGCGCTTAAGACGGAATTTATTCAAGGCAGCTTCTCGTTGCGCTGATCGGCTTTGATCTACACCACTACCACTTCCACTTCCACTACCACTTCCATTATCTGCACCATCTTTCGCAGCTATCGCACTATCATTCACCATGTTTGTTCCTTCAACATTCACAGCTGCGCTACTTTCGTTAAGGAAATTGCTCCCATGATTACTTCCACTAGCACTTCCATTCAAACTGCAATTGGCAACATTTGCTTCAATTGGCGCTCTACAATTGTTTGAAGACCCACACTGTGGAGGTGCTGTTCCATCCATGTTTTTGGACATATTATGCTGAGCTGGGACCTTTTGTGGCTGCTGTACACTATGGACAGTATAATGATGGTAGTGGTGATGGTGGTGCTGGATATTGAGCTGCTGATCCATGTCATTTTCTTGCAGCTGAACAGCAGTTACTGGTATGTTTTCTTGCAGCAGAACAGCATTTATTGGCCCAACGCCAGGCTTACCAGATGCAGTAAGCTTATTATTAGACATATTGGCACTTTGCACTGGCTCAAATACAGATGAATGATCAGAACAGTTGACTGTTGATTTTGCAGGTGTCTTATCAGTGTCCGCAGCAGGCTTTGTGAAAAACCTATTAGTAGTAGAGCCCATATTGTTATTGTTACTACTGCTATTCGAAATTTGATTTGGAGGATCAGAATGGGAATGTTTTGCTGCTTCTGAACTATTATTTGGTGGAGAGCAACTGCCAACATTACCTGTTTGACCCTGGTTACCAGTTGTGCCGGAATTATACCTACAACATTTTTAAAAATGAGAAATTTTCCACTTGTCCATTATATGAATTCAAGTCCCAACTTCTCTAGCATACCTGGTGAAGGCTGAAAGCTCTGAACGCCCGACTATATTCTGGTCCGACACATTAGTGCTTGTGTCTGCAACATCACCCAGCCTCTTCAAACTGAGAACAAGTGAAGGCAAGTCCTCGACATGTTGCATGGCGTTGTCTTTGCTTTTGGAAATTTCAGGTGGCGCATCAGATACTACATTTCCTCTATGATGTTCATCATTGCTCACAACCTTTCCTGGTAATTTCATAGCCGGTTTAATCCATTCAACTTTAGGTTTATCATTATTTATCTCGCGGTTCTCCTCGTCAAAATTTTGACCATCATTTTTAAGGTTGAGGTCTATCTGTGAAGATTGATATTTCTCAGCAGTAGACGCCAACTTCGCCTTTTTATTTCGTCCATTTAGCCGTGAATCTGTAATCCTAGGTACTCCAATCTCCAAGTCCTTTCCCATTGATACATTGTCTGATAAAGATGGACACTAGGTCATTAAATGGTTTCAATTCACTCACTATTGGAACATTATATCAAGTACAGTAGCACATACCAAGTTGATGATCCTGTCCATCCCGTCCCTGCATGGCTCCAGGCATCCAGCTGCTGGCAAATGCCTCAGACATTGGATAAATGACCTGAGCACAAGTGCTATCTGGCGGATCAGTCGCTTGTTCCCAAGTAGACTGTGGTTGGGGGCTCTCGATTTCTGCAGCCCTTTTTGTCCATGAACTCTAAATGATAAAAAAATTAAAAACAACTAAAGAATAAGTAAAATAGAAAGGTAACAAGGGAATAAAGTTGGTAACTTCCGACAGACGCATACTAAGGTCACTTTTCGGTGAAATTTACATCTTCCTGGAACCTCTAGGCTCTGAAACTCCAACTCCCCAAAACCTAATCATACGCATACCTCAAATGGATCGTTTCTTTTTTGACAAGTACCTCAAATAGTTATAGGTATTTAAGATATGCAAAAGCCCACCCTATCAATGTTGGGTACTTCAAACAAGTTCAACATTTTTGAAAAGTTCACACTTATTTACAGAAAACAAACAAAACATAAAACATAAATCATGCTTCATACTTCGTCACTTAACCAATCACCAATCAGACACCAACTCTTAACGGTTTTCCTTACTCTCACAGGTGATATAATGAGAGGACCCTATTTTATGGACCCTGTGCTCTTATGGCATTTATAATGCTATCCCTAAAGAGGCGTCTTTAGAATCCCAAAAACCCTGTTGAAAGTTATATGAAGATAACCGCCGTGAGCTAGCTGTAATGCAGCACATATCAGCCAAATCATAAGGAACTCTAGTAAATTAGGTGACAATGTATCAGTACTAGACGCTTAGAGAAAACAGTGTTTATTCGGAATCAATGAAATCAGTACAAGATCATTTTTTTATCCTAAGAGAAATATGAGCAACCACACTGGGGGCCTCAATAGCATCACATTACTCACACCCAGCATAGTAATGTCCATTGACTCTAATATTATAGGTAGCGTTACCTGGGTTCCACTTCCGTTGTCACTTCCATCCCGAGCCTGTAAGCCAATACTTCTGTTGTCATCTTCATCGTTGCTGTCAGTCTCATTGTCCGACTCTTCAGCCCTCTTGGTTCCAACGGATTTTCCATTCCGTATGCAGCTTTCACTCCCACTACCACTAGACTAAGAAAAGAATGAGGAAAGATAAAGAAATGAGTTAAAGAAAGAAACACTGATCTTACACCTGAAACAAGATAATTTCTGGTAAGAAGAAGAAGAAAAAGAAGTAAAAGACCAGCAGAAAGACCTATACATTATCAAACCAGGAATCACCAGGCAGTGTTTTAATTTGTCATTTGTGCTACCAACTTCAAAAAATATAAAGACTACACAAACCAGTAAGTTCATCGAAAAGTGGAAAATGGAAGACACTTACACTGTGACACCTCCTCCAAACATGCTGCCAAAGGTTTTTGAGTTCATTTTTTCTTATAGGCTTCACCAGGAAATCAGAGGCACCCTTCGACAAGCACTCTCAATACTAAACCCATGGAATCATGAGATGACATCACTGCACACAAGAGTAATAATTGATTAAACATTTATATCTATAATCTAACAAATATGAAGCACAAAGGAAAACCTGGAGAAGCAGAAATCAAATACAAAAGATAGAAAACTACTAGGAACAAGAAGCTTACTAATCACAGGAGTATTCTGGGCAGCTTTTGTGACTCATTATCTTAGACAGCAGACCGATACCAGATATTCCAGATGTGACTACCTCAGTCAAAACTAGGTCAATCTGATTGCTCAAATCTTCTAAGATTTTCCACGCTTCTATACCATTTGACACCCCTACGACTGCAAAAGATCAAACCATGAGTACATGACAAAAAGGGGGTAGAAAAACATGCATTCTTATTTTACTTAACTCGCACATGATGAAATGAAAGCTAGGGAGCATTTCCTCTTCGGCTTAATTTTTTAATGTATGTTACTGGAACTTATTGGCGCTTATCGGAATCCTTTTGAACTTATCTAAACTTATTGGAATTTACTAAAGCTTATTTTATATGGTGCTGGAACTTATAGGAACTTATTAGAATTTATTTGAACTAATCCGAACGTACTGAAACTTATTGGAACTTATCGAAACTTATCTATACTTCTTTTTTTGAGTTAAGGGAACAAATCCTAATATTTGAAAACCTCAGAATTCTAGCATAAATTAACTAAAAGATATCAATATTAGCTTAGTCCGGTGCTTTTTTCTTCCAACATTTGCATAGTAGGTACTACTCATCAACCAACCTTGATTCTCATTTTTCCCTTAATATAAAACGAAAAACATATAGTCAGTGAGATCTTGTTTGATTCGTGTTAATGCATACTTTATGATATCAACTTTTCACAATTTTACTTGTGCATAACTAAGATATTAAGGATAAAAGTAGTGCATGGATAGCGTTCAGGGATGCTATGTTACAATAAGAAAGAACTAATGGAGGTATATGTAAAAGATATTTATACTATTCCTTCTAAGAACATTATAACACAATAAGAGCTAGCAACTAAAGTCTACAACAAATCTTTGACCTTGGTATACAATAGACTGAACATGAGATCAATATTATTGAATGCAACGAAACATAGAAAGATTGATTGTCAACCAAAGATCGAAACAGAGCGAGATTGAGCAAGACATGTCTACTAATTAA